>JAQGBQ010000720.1:0-17062 GCA_034698485.1 Vertagopus arboreus
TTATTCCGGTTGAAATTTATAATTTAGTGCTTCTCGTTTCACGGCGAGCTCTTTTCAACGTGTTACTACGTTTTATTAATTGATATCATTGCAGTTGCTGCTCTGCCAATAATTTTACACGAATTTCGTGCAAACGCTGAGGGCAGATATCGAACAAAAGATGCGTTGAGAACTGCGCAAAATCTTGCGCATGAATACACATGCTTCAAAATATTGCATAAACATTTTATGAATATTATAGACGTTGTTTTATTCATATTGCATGGCTATTTGAGTCATTTCATTCTGTTTTGTAACGTTGCCGTCGTCTTAAATGGGGATTCATTAGGTCCCGTAACAATGGTAAGGTGTTTTGGTTATAAATTTTCTTTAATCCCAAAGGTTTTTTTGGAATTCATGTATTTTGGGATATTTTAGAATGGTAAATACTATAGGTGGTTTCATGAAAGGTCTGAGTTGATGTTATTTTACTAAAAGTTTTGAAATTGATAAATTGACTGAACTATGACCTAGCTAAGTGACAATATTATGAGCGGAGGAGTAATAATTTCGTTTAAACTGTGTTTTAATTTAGATGATAGAATTTAATATAGTGAAATATTTAGTATCAACAACAGTTTCGAATTATAATAGTTAATTTTCTTGAAAAATGTCCCTAGTAAGTAAGGGACTTAGACATTGCCCCGTTCTAATTTCAATAATAATATAATATTCGTTGCACTTTATATGTGAACGTAACAATAGATTTTTATAATTTGGTTTAAAAACGCACGTAAAATTATAATCAATGTACCTTGTATCATGAAAATTCGCTTGATTGTTTTTTTAAATATGTTGTTTTTGATCTTTGCGCCTTATTTTTACAGGTTATAGTGTGTATGTGGTCAACTACGGCTCAAGTTATTTGAATCGTAGCTTTGGAGCTTGCTGGACGTTTCCACGAGCATTAAAAGAAAACTCTAAAATCCTGGAAATTTCTTACGTTGAAGACCAAATTTGAAAACAAATACATGAGTAAATTTAGAAAGAGCTCCCGTCCTTTGATTGTAGGATCGGAGGGAGTCTTTGTTGTTAAACGTCTATTAGTACTGATATTTATAAGGGCTATCATCAAAGGAACCTTTAAAGCTGTGTTGTTAGGCAGGAAAATAAAATAAAATCTGAACAAAAAACGTTATCGGTATCCAACAAAATTATATGGCTGCACCTGCAACATTTATTTGTTAACTAACTTTACTACCTTGGTAATTTACTTAAGTTACTAAACTAAATAGTTTATGTATAATCATTATTATTGCTTCGTAAGATAAGCTTCTAAAAAAACTCGGGTCAGTATCAAATATATAATTGAAAACGACAACAAAATTGGATTTTGTTTAGCATATACATACAATTTCCATTTGATAAAAGTTTACCGAAATTATTTTAATTTTAAAGTTGCCAATCAGCAAACAAAAGAAAACGTTTTGAAATTCGATATGAAACTAAAAAAATAAGTACTCTGTCCACAATCCTCATCTTCAATAATTGTAAAAAAAACTAAATTCCACAATAAGCAATTAGTCAAAACATTTTTCTTTTAACTATCAATTATGTAAGCCTGAAACGATTTTCTGCACTTATCGAAGATGAGGATTATATGTACAACATTTATTATGGATTCCCAATAATAACTAGCTCTGTAGTATATTGCTTAAATTTTATTTTGATGTTGGTTTAAATAATGTTTTAGTACTGCAACCGCGAGTAAAAGTAAGAGGGAAGCAGTACAGGGTCTTCCGGCTTAAGCAGAATAAAATGAATTTTAAAAATGTATTCAAAATTAAATCCTGGGCTATAATACTGTACAATTTGTGTGCATAAAAACACCTGATTGATGATCAGAACTTTAGTTTAAAAAAATAATAACTGTTTAATATCAGTATTGGTATTTAATGGGATTGGTAAATAAAATATCAAAAGAAAAATGAGTTTTTTAATTTAAAAATTAAACTATTGAAAGCTTAAAATTGTAGAGTACATATAATATTTGTCATACATGAACTGGTTTTTATAAATATCCATTATTTTGTTTGGCCGGTGGAAAGTTACAAAATTTAATCACACCATAACTCTTTTGCCGAATCTCATGTTTTAGGATTAAGTGCTTTATCAAAAGCCGCCTATTTATCGTATGCCAAATCCCCTTTTCAGTATAAGTTATTATCTGGAAATTAATCAATGTAAATTGTTAAAATGTGCTTCGCTGTCAGTAAATTTTCCATTTGATATAATTTTTAACACTTCGATTAAAAAATACCCGGTAAAGTGCACAGATATATCATCCAAAAGTGAGATTACTCATATTTACCAGAATAACTTTATTAAAACTTATTGCCTTTGATCAATTACTATGTAAAATTACGTACCTAAACCGCAGGTCATTAGGGAATAAATGGAATTTAATATTATACAGAATGTGTAAAGTAAAACTTTTATTGATAAAATTAAGTTGAGCTGAAATGATAATTTTTGGTTGAGCAATTTTATCATTTCTGATAAAAAATTCTGGACGGATAATAAGCTCGAGCTGAGAACATGCAAATGTTCAGTCCGTTCGTTTATTTCACAATTGTGTTAAAAAGCTCGAAGCAAACTAGCTCTGAAATAAAAATGTGATTGTTTTATTCAAGTGCAAAGATATTTTAACATTGTTTCACTTTATGCGAGGCTCATTTCTTAGAACTAAATAAATGGTTTTGCAGTAAGTAACGTTCATTTACTCAGCAAATTAAAAATACTAATTTATTTTTAAAACACAAATTTATTTAATTTTTGTTCATGTTTTATCAATTTTTAAAAAAAATTAAGAGCAAAAGCATATAGCTCTTGAGAATGACTGAATAACCAAATAAAATTAAATATTACCGTTTGTATGTGTTTTAAGAATCGATAATCGTGAAGTTAACTTGCAGTTTTAATATTATTCATAAAATAAATTGAAATATTTTAAATAAGATTCGAGTTAATAATCCGATAGGTTTCATGGTGTTCACTATGCAACAAATACTTTTTAATCAATTGTTTGAAAACCGAACCAAAGTAGAATAATAAGGTTGTAATAATTTTACTATATGTTATGTTACAATTCATGGTCTTGAAAAAACACCAACCCTACATGCTAAAATGTTTTTTTATTCTAGAAATTGAAAATTCAGGACCTACAAAAATGGTATAGGATTTTGTCTGCACTTTTACAATTCAATTGTTCAATAAATATGGACCAAAGGCAGTTGGGAAACGCTGTGCATATATTAGCTAATGACACAATAGTGACAAGAGATTGGCTTCAGTTGTATCATTTGTTGTCGATTAAGAATAACCATTTACAACTACAGTCGCAGTTTAAATCTGGAATAATAACTAGTTACGACTTATTCAGTAGTATTTTGACCCAATGGCAGTCAGAAGCTGGAAGTGAAGCAACTATTCAAAACTTATGTGGAGAGCTTGAAAATCTGAATTTTAACGATGCCGCCGGTAAGCTGCAATTTTTAATTAATACTTTACGCGTTCTAAACTACTTATTTAGTAAAAAAACAAAAAAATCGGAAAACATCAAAAATAGATTTGATTCTGTGAATAAAAAGCAATAATAAATAAATCTAGATTTATAATAGAAATACTATTTCTATTATAAAACTAGATTTATAAACTAGATGAAACTAGAAACTGAATTTAGAAAAATCCCTAATTCTCTGAAATAAAAAAGGCCTTAAGGGGAGAGAAATTCCCAATGTCCCTAATTTTTTCAAACATCCCTAATTTTTTTATAATGACCCTAATTTTTTTTTTTAAAAATCCCTAATAGTGGGTGTGGTTTTTGAGCAAATGTCCCCGCGAGCCGGGCTCGCGCTCTCGTACACATTTCCAGACCCTGAGAAATAGCTATAATTATTGTTTTTTTTTAAAAACAAGATTACGGTTAGGATACAGACCTAAATAATAACTATTTGGAATAGAATAACAAAACTAGATGGCCACTAAATAAAGAAATTATGATTTTTTAATCTAGGCAGATACTTAATCACTACATTAAAGATATTCTAGGCATGGTTGTATCGCATAGTTTTGTTATTTTAGACGAAAAAATCACCGTTTTAATACTTTAGTTTATTCAAGCAATATCTTATTTATAAAAAAAACTTCATACATTTCCTTGTTTTTTTGTAGAAAAACTACAACATGTTTTTGCTATATGGAAACCCATTTTTTTCGAAATTCTCCCACCAACTTTAACTTTTGTTGGCAGACTTCAAAATATTCAACAACTTCAAGAATTTTTCTGCGATTCAAAAACATGCATAGTCAAAATCATAGGACTAGGGGGAATTGGGAAGTCAGAACTAGCAAGAAAGTTTGCCGAAACTGTAAACAGTACCATTAACGGAATTTGGTTGAATGGTAAAAGCCCTGGCAGTCTCAAAGACTCCATTTACCGATTAGCTAAGCTGGTTTCGGTACCTACTACAGCTTACATTGATGAAAATCACTCAAGAGATTTGGTTGATATTTTAGAAGACGTTATCAATCTTCTCAAAAACAAAAATCAACTGCATATTCTATTTATAATTGACAACGTGGACGTGGCAAATGAAGACGTCAAATTAATATTAAGAAAAACTGTTACGTTACAATTACGTTGCTTTGCATTAGTTACCTCTCGACATGTTGGTGTTCTTGAGTTTACTGCTGGAGAGATCATACATTTAGACGGTCAACTGCCAGAAGATACTAAAGACCTTGTTCAAAATTCAATAACAGGAGAAACTTTAGAAGACATAAATGAACTAGGTCAATTGTTGCAATGTTTTCCTTTAACTCTTCAACGAGCGATTGCTTATATCAAAAAACAAAAACTAAGCGGACTTTTAGGGAATTCGTACAACATAAAAAATTATCTCGATGATTATCAACAGCAAAAGGCAAAAATGCTTAATTTTCCATTAAACTTTATCGAACACGATTATAGTGAGACAACATTAGTAACCTGGAACATTTCCATTGATCAAATTCAGAAAACTGAAAATACTGGAGAAGGTGCTATTAAATTACTGAACACAATATCCTATTGCGAAGCTGACGACGTCGCTGTGGAACTGCTTCAAACATTTTTTCCTGAAAACAAATTCATCAATCAAGCTCTGGAGGTTCTTAAAAGCTATTCGCTCATTAAAATAGAAAACCATCTAATTTCCATTCATCGTTTAGTTCAAGTGGTCCTCCAACTTAATTGCAAGTCATCCAATATAGAAAAACACTTATTGAGAGAGATTTGTAAAACCATCAAGTATAATGTACTACAAAGTCTCACTCAAAACCACGTTTCTCATATTTTATCCATATGGTCCCATGCTTCAAAACATGATAATCTGACGATAGAATTCTGCAAGTTACCGGGCTATATCATAAGCTGGTTGGTCAGTTGGTTACCGTATCCAGAAATTTCGAGTTTTGCAACTGCAAGTTATAGTCGGTTAGTTAGCTTACTAGGTGAACAACACAACGTTGCACTGATAATGGAAAGATACATTGATCTCACTCTTTTCCTAATGTTTTTAGAAGAAACCTATTTAAAGTTGATGATAGACCATGATGCAATAGCTACTATATTGCAGTATCAAGAAATGTTTACTGAAGCAATACCGATATATGAAAAACTTTTAGACTGGTATATGACGAAATTGGGGCCAGAAGATCCAAAAACTCTTTCAGCAAAGAAAAACTTATGTTATTGCCTGTACCGACAAAATGAGTTTAAAAAAGTAAAAGAAATATTGCAAGAAACTTTAAAATTGCAAGCCAAAGTACTTGGTGATAAGCACGCAGACACAATTAAAGCAAAAACCATATTTGCAAAGGTGTTAATTCAACTGGAAGAAACTGAGCAAGCGCTGGACTTACTTGAAAACATTTTGGTTACAAGTGAAAGGATTTTTGGAAAAGAACATCGGCAAACCCTGAAAACTAGATGTTCAATCGCTATTATTCTTTATAACAAATCAGAGTTTGCCAAGGCCAACAACATTTTACAAGAAGATTTAAAATCGTGGAAAAAACTTCATGGAGATGAACATTGTGACACCCTCAACATTAAGTCTTTGATGGCATCAACACTTCATCAGTTGGGTGAATGCGATAACGCATTAGAATTAAATCGACAAGTTTTGATTTCTAAAGAGGTAATTTTTGGAAAGGACCATCTCGACACGCACAATACTAGACGAAATATTGCCCAAGTTCATTTTGATCAATCCGAGTTTGTTAAAGCAAAAGAAATTTTGGAGATTAGTCTTAAATTCTGGACCACATCCTTTGGAACGGAACATTTTGACACACTCCACACTAAGTCTTTTTTAGCAAAGACACTTTGTAAGTTGGGTGAAAACGATCAAGCGTTGGAAATGCATCAACAAGTTTTGTCTTCACAGGAGATTTTAGGTAGCGACCATCTGGAAACTCTTAAAACTAGACGGTGCATAGCATTGCTCCTTTATAATACATCAGAGTTTTAGAAAGCCAAAGATCATTTAGTGGAAGATTTGAAATTGTTGATTAAATTGCACGGAGATGACCATCAGGAAACGACGTTTACAAAATATCTGTTAGCGAGAACGTTTCATGAATTGAGTGAATACAATGATGCTTTGGAATTATACCAGCTAGTTTTAGCTTCATATAAGAAAATAAAGGGAGCAGAACATAAGGACACGGTTCAAGTACAATCTGAAATTGATAAGATCACAACTAAAGTGAGGTTGACAAATCATCCAAAACGACAATCCATTTAGGACGCATTTCTGAGCTCATTCTAAAGGTAAATAAAAATCTTGTATCCTAATTTAAAAGTATTTATTATATTTTAATCATTCTGAGCAAAAATAAATATCAAACAACCCGTGAAAACAGTATCCAATTAACTTTATAAATAATTACAGTTTTTTTTTAAATCAAACATACCTGCGTCTTTAAATTGGAGTTTAAATATACACATTCTGAAGAATTTTGCTCGTCTAGTTAGATACTTGTTGAAATCTTGCTCAGATCAAACATTTTAATAAATATTTCTTTTGTTTTTTTGACAGATTTCTCTTCTGTAAAATGTACCAAAAAGAAATAATACACTCCAGCAGGAACTTTGGACAAAACTTTCAATGATAGATATGATTATCTTTAGGTTGAAAGAATTAATAAAATAAAATGATGTAATTCAACTTATCTTTCAAAATGTATATTGGAAGTTTATAATCGAGTTAAAAAAGGGAATTAAAACGCAATGAATTCTGTCTTGAATCATTCAAATATTTGTTTTTCCATTCATGAACTAGAAATGTTGCTCCGAAATCAGTGACGTGGCATATAATCATAGATTTCACATTTGCTAAAAGTATTCATAAATGAGAAGGTTGGCCTAAAAGAACAGTTCTTTGACAATAGCTCTTATAAATTATAAAACAGAGAGACGTTTAGCAGCAAAGACACCATGAGTGCCAATTTTGACAGGTCGGAAACATTTTTTTAATTTGCTCATGAATTTTATGTCCTGCAAGTGCAGTAACCCAGATCATTTGTTTAAGACAGTCATCAGGCAGAGTAAAATCTGAAGAAAAATAAATTTTTAAACGTCATCTCCTTTTTTGTTGTATATTCTATTTAATTTGATAACCTTTTATTATTTAGAGTAAACACATTGCTGGAGTGTTTTAAGATTAATTATGAAAAACGCTTACTATTGTAGTACTTCCCAACGTGTCTCATTTTAAGATAACAGTAATATTGCAATCTAAAAGGATTGAATAAATGCTCCTTGATAAATGAGACAGATAAATCCGGTAAAGTAGGATCATAAGGCATGTATATTCATGTGGTAAATATTCAACACTTCTTAGTTCTTTCTTGGTTCGATATTTATTATCCGCATGTTTGCAAAATTCTCTAAATACTAATGGTAGAACTGAACCTAAAGAATGGGAATCAGATCACTGACTTATTATCAGAGGTGGGCAAGATACTATCTGAAGACACGAGATAGTATCTCGTATCTTTGAAACTCCATTCTGTATCTTGTATCTGTATCTTGAACAATTGAGAAAGTATATGTAGAGAGTATATGTATCTTGTATTTCTAAATTTATTGCCAGGTTTTTTATGAATTCTAGCTGAATTAAAATGTAAGTTAAATTACAAATAAACTATCAGGTTACATAAGGTTATTTCTTTACGTTAGAAAGTAATAAACTAGGTATGACTTACAAAATAAATGTTTTAATTAAAATTCTGCAATAAACGTTCAGAAATGTATTTGTGTTGGTTGTATATTTAGCTATGGGTTCTCAAAAATACTGACAAACGAACGAAAAAACTGCAGGATAAAAGAGTTGTAGAGCTAATAAGCTTTTTTATAAAACAATTCAAACTCTAAACTATTCTTTGTTGCAACTGCTTATTTAGGTAGAGTTAATCTGAAACTTGAATCAAATTGGTCTGTCAATACACAAACGTATTTTTTTTCGTTCAACAATTTTTTATTTTTGGAAGGATTTAAACAACAGATCAATTTTGTAATAATAATAGACTGTACGTACGTAAAATGCGTCTAAAGAAGTTGAAAAAAGTGCATGTTAACATTTTATATGTAGCTTAATCAGGATTTATTCATTTCAAAGTATTATTACAGTTTATAGTTATACAATTATATAATTTAGATTTAATAGTTTCCAAAAATTTACAATTTGTTATATTTAGATTAAGATATATGTAACAACTCTGGAATATTTTTAAGTGGAAATAAATTGGATGAGTAGAATACAAATGTTGATAAAAAAATTTATTCATTTTACCAATCTGGTTAATTTAATTAGCAATCATTGCCAGATTAAAGTTTAAGTAATATTAAGTGGTGAAATTGTTTACGGGAGTGGTTTGTCTGTCGACAGCTCTACTCTCAAACAAATTTGATTACAAATACAACCTTTTCAAATTCCGTTTTCTGATACTGGTTGATGATTTCCCTGCAATTTAGGAGTTCGAAGATCAAATCAGGCAAAATAAGTCACACTCTCGAGAGGGAGTGTAGTCAAAGGTTACGCAATGTTAAACATAGATCAAGGATACATGATTTTGAGCATTATAAGACAGGCACAATTTTCCCGCGCAACCACACCGCAGGAGGCATTTTTGGGGCAAAGTGGGATTTTTGTGCAACATCGTCCGTACGAGAAGCCTCACGATAAACTATATTCTCGTGAATCAATAAACCGCAAACAGACGAGCATAAACTTTAAGTTTATATCCTTCGCGCAATGTTGCAACGATTTATTTCGTTTGTGTATGTAATTTACTAAACTGCTATTTTAAAGTCTTTAGTATACGAGATTAGCTAAATAAATTCACAGTTTAAATTAAATACAGATGTCCAAAAGGATTCATCAACAACTTATATACTATGTACAATTAATTTAATACCATATACTTACTTGACCTTGCACTTTGTCATTTGAGAACAAAGCTAGTTTAAACCCTGCTCTGTTTTTTCGTGCGTTTTTTTTTGCACCAGTTCCGCACATTACGTACAAACGAACTAAATCCCATTCCGACTGAAGACGTTTTTTACAAAAAAATCTTATTAAAATGTACAGTGCTAGGCTTTACAAGTTGTTGTTCATTGTGTGTAAATTAGGAGAATATTTTGGTACTTCTGGTATTCAATTTGATCTCAAAACCAAAAAATTCTCATCCTCTTTGAAGTCGAGAAAAAAACAATTGATTGTTATTTGGTTATTCAGTGGGTTGTCAACATTTTATATTTATCGAACGCTTGAGATTTGGTTGCACAAGGGTGGGAATTCCAACCAGTATTTCCACATTTCATATGCTTTTTCATTAATATTAATACTATCAACAACTCTGCTTTTGTTTTTATCTTCTTGTAATAAAGACATCGATCGTGTCATGAACCTAATTATTTACTACTTCAAAGGTTTTGAGAGTAAGTGTCAACTTTATTGTTTTGACAAGCTTCAGTTTTATTCAAGTAAAAAAAAATATTAAATACAATTACAGAAAAATAGGTGCCAGGCTACAATGCAAACAAAGAAATCTGGAGCAATTTGTTGGACGCCATCTTGTCTTTGTCAGTTATATTCTACAATATTGTCCCATTTGCTGCAATGTTTTATTATCTATTGTTTCCAAAAACACCAATTTTTCTGCCAACACTTCTTCCCCAATATTTAGCTGAACATCCTTTGATTTATTGGAGCTATGCAATTCCGTTAACGTTATATTCTCAAGCAGTATGGCAAATAATATTAACAATTCAGAGTTATGCCGTCATCTACTGCCGTAAGTAATATATACGTTATTTAATTAGGCTTCTTTTCACATTATTAATGTTGAAATTTCAGTTGCTGCTCTGCCATTAATCTTACGCGAGTTTCGCGCAAACGCTGAGAGCAGATATCGGTCAAAAGATGGACTGAGAACTGCGCATAATCTTGCGCATGAATACACATGCTTCAAAATACTGCATCAGTATCTAATGAATATCGTAGGCGTTGTTTTATTCGTGTTACATGGCTATTTGAGTCATTTCATTCTGTTTTGTAACATTTCCATCATCTTAAACGGGGATTCCTTGGGTAGTTTAACAATGGTAGGTTCTTTTAAAATTCTTCGAAAATTTGAGTCTGCAAGAATGAAACGAAAGTGCAGTCGAATTTCAATGTAGTTTAATATATTTCAAAATGTTCTTACGCTGTTTATCTGATTTTTGCATATTTTTATTAAAGGTGATGGTCTGCATCTGGTCACTTACAGCTCAGGTTATTTGGATCGTGACTTTAGAGCTTAGTGGACGTTTCCAGGAACATTCAAATAAAACCTTGAAATCCTGGAAATTTCTAACTTTCAATACATCTTTTGACAAAAAATATATGAGTAAATTTAGAAAAAGCTGTCGTCCATTGAAGATAGGCATGGAAGGAGTTTTTGTTATTAAACGCATATCAGTACTCAAATTTATTAGAGCTATTATAAAAGGAACATTCAGAGCTGTGTTGTTAGGAAGAAAGATAAAATAAAATCTTAACAAAAACGTTATCGACAATAAGTAAAATTCAAATAATGATCTCAAATACAAGTCATGTAAGTATATAATTTAAAATGGCAACAAATTTTGTTTAAAATATAACGTAATTACATTTTAATATCATCTGCAATTACTTTGCTTAAAACAAATTTAGGTATCAAAATAGTATGCCTAACAATTATTGCAACAAAATAAGATATGACACGGACATTAAAATATTTGAATACGTTTATTAAATGCGTTGTCGTCATTAATTAATTTATAAAAAGAAAGTTTTATCTGCATTGCTTAGATAAATTTAGAAAATATAATTCATCGGTTTAATAACCACAATATTTTAATATATATTTAAACCTAATAAATCGCTACATTGAAGAAACCTTGAAATTATATCTGTTTGGGAAAATGTTCTCAGTAATAAAGGTTTGGAATGTCTTTTTACCGTGGAAAGTATGGGTGCAAAAAATAAAAAAAGCCATTGACGTCATAAGATTACAAGTTTCAAAATATTTACATTTTCATATATAGTTTACCATACTTGATATTCTAAAATTTGCCGTTTCTTTTAAAGCCAAAATTCATAGTTCAACAATTTAAATTGTAGCTCCTTAAATTCAATTATTTCTGCAATTTGCTAATTTGATTAATTTTAAATGGTATAATTTTAGGGACTATAATATTTTTTTTAAAACCCAGTCTAGTATTTGGTTTGTAATTTGCACGCTCGAATTACATATACCATTTAGTTCTGATGATTTATCGATTATTACAAAAATATCGTTCAATTAAATCAAATCAGCTACTATGATGCCATTAGCTAAATACACACTTTGGAACTAATACAATTGTCCATACGTATAGAATTTTACAAAAAACGTCATAACGGTAGCTTCGGATGTATATGAATTTAATACTATAATCAAATCATTTGGGAATTTTGTTGTGACATTTGAAATCAAACGAATGTCAGGTTTGTCCATTTCTTTGTTACATATAGTCTAAGTGCACAGCAAAAACTAGATTTTTGAAACAAAAAAATACAAACTTTAAAATGTACAGCACCAGATTCTACAAACTGTTGTACATTACTTGTAAGTTAGGAGTATATATTGGCTGTTCTAGTATTCAATTTGACCTCAAAACCAAGAAATTCTCGTCTTCTTCTTTGGACTCAAAAACAAACAGTTTAAAGTTATTTTGATATTCATCGCACTTTCTACATTTTATCTTTATCAAACAGTTGAAATTTGGTTGAACAAAGGAGAAAATTTCAATCAGTATTTTCATATTTCGTATACGTTTTTATTTGCTATAATACTGGAAGTGTTTCTGCTTCTATATTTATTCTTTTGTAATGAAGACCTAGTTCATATCCTGAATCTAATTCTTGGTTACTTCAAACACTTTGAGAGTAAGTGTCCAATTTTATTGTTTTGATCAGTTTAATTCATGGTTGGCAAATGAAATTTCAATTGCAAATGAGAGTTATTACTTGTTCAAGAGTCATTAAGTATTTCTTAGAAGGGTCTTTCTTTCTCGTTGATAAGAGTGAATAAAACTCTTGTGACTCTGCAAAATATCTTTCTTGCTTGCTAAAAAAATAATCGCAGACGGCAGAAATCTTCCGGTTTTAATGTTTCAATCAACATAAAAAAATTGCATACATAAATTCTAATTTATTCAACAATTTATAAGAATTTATTAAATTAAACTTGTTTTTTTAAAATTATATTTCAAAAAGCTCAATATGTTATTTAAATAAGAATAAAATTGTTATAAATAATATGCCATAGAATTTCATTGTTTTTATCCCGTTCTTTAACCGCTTACATGGTTACCGTTGTCTGGCCGTGGGTCCGTCTGTCACACCGATTACGGCCGACAGAGTAGACCGATCGTCTTCAAATTTTGCACACACGCTTTCTGACTTGAAACTGAGGTTAAGTTCGAAAAAGGGTCAAATCGGTTTAGGAGTTGACTCGTAGTGCTGACCCAAGGGGGTACCCACATACTAGTTAATTAATTCGATTACAAATTACTTTTGAAATATTTTCGAAAAACCGGGACGAAAAATGTAGTTTAAAAAAATTTAATTGAATTACAAATTACTTGGTAAATATAATTAATTGTTAATTACATACTTTCCCATCATTTGTCTAGTTAATTTTGAATATTGAAACTACTTTATACAATGAATCGGAAATAAAACTACAGATAAATTGAAATGAATAATTATTTTGATAAATTCAAACATGATTGATAATTCGTTCGTGAAGAATGTTCACGTGTTGGAAGATCAAAGCTGACAATTCATTTAGTTCGGTTGTCGTCAAAATATCCGTACCTGCACAGCATGAAACGCGGAACCCGCCTACGAAACTTGACGCACAAAATCCTAAACCTAAAAAAAAAATTAATTAATATTTTAAGAAACCTACAGTGCGGAACTCTACATAGCCCGAGCCAATGTAAATTTATATTGACCGAAAATGTCACCCTGAACAATAGTTTTCATAGATATATCATTTTATTTAATATTCAAGGTTCATATGCTACTACTATATAAAATTTTAGCTTTATATTGTAATTTTTCAAAAATCCGTGGAGGTTGCTTAATACGGTCATTTTGTTTTTGGAAATCTAATTTTTATTCGATATTCTGAGGTCATAGCAACCACCCTGCAAAATTCCAAGTTTCTAGGCCATTCTAATATGATTCTAGTCATTTAAAAAAAACCTAGTTTAAACTACCGTAAAACGCTAAATAAATCACCCGGGGGAGTTAATATTTCAAACCTTCTAAAAGGGGGGTGAGTTATTTCGGGGGGAGGAGTTATTCCGGGGGGATTTAATTTTTGAGTCAGTTTTAGAAATTTTTTTTTACTTAAAACTTATAAAATTTACTTAAAAAAATAGGAAATTACACTTTGTTTACATAAAAACTTAATAAATTAAGACAAAACGACCAAGCTTTGTTGTTAGACTTGTTGTATTTTACGTTCGGATTAAAATATTAAGTTATTTCACCATTTTTATCGTTTTTGACGTTTAAAGGGGGGTGAGTTATTTCAGGAGGGGAGTTATTGCTTTAAACCTTCCAAAAAGGGGGTGAGTTATTTCAGGGGGGGAGTTATTTCGGAGGGGAGGATTTATTTAGCGTTTTACGGTACATATAAATAGAATCCACACACTTTCTTTAATCTACAATATTCATCAGATTGTACCCATCTTTGGACTTAGCTAAGGTTTTAGCCTAATACGCAATTTTTTCCCAGCATCGCCCAAATCGGTACAGTTAATTCGTACCTTATCGTGTCACAGACGGCCAGACTGACAAAAATACAATCCCATAAGCCCTGACTCGGGCTAAAACTACAAGGATTGTATTAGTTTTAACCCGTTTTTAAACGGCTTATAGGGTTGTCAGTGTAGGGTGCCTTAGTATTGAAACCCCAAATATGTTTTTGTAGAGTTGCCGCGGGTACCCGTCGGCTATCCGGTGTCCAACCAATTTCCCGGATACCCGTCCCGGCCGGATATCACAAGGTATCTTGCCGGATATTTTCTCTTAAAAAATCACGCTGTTTTAAAGAATTTTGATATTTTTCTTCCAAAATTTTTTAGTTTTTTTTTAAAAAAAAACTTTAAACAATCTACATTTTGCAAAAATAAATACAAATAATAATTAAGTAAAAAATAATAATCACATTACTTATTTTGTAAAAAAGATATATAAAATCGATAACATTCCTGATATTTACGTGTAAAAATATCCGGCCGGATACCCGTCGATCCGGCCAAATCCCAAACCCGCGGCATCTCTAGTTTTTTGTAAACGATGAATTACCGGTAGCTCCTAGCTGAAGTTGACCAGTGAACATATAATCAATCCATTTGTGTCCATTGAAATGAACAGAATCAGTGGAGGGTCCTGGAAGATTCGAAATTCCTGAAGTTATAGAATAGTTTCGCGCAACATATTTTATCATCCATGAGAAGTAAGAGCCCGCCAGCATATAAGCGTATTTAAATAAACGGGGGTCGGCAGATCTTTGGAGAGATTTGTAATTTGCATCGCAGTATTTTAACCGCTTTACGGGGTCAACTTCTCCTATCGGGAATTTTAATATTGCTCCAGTACTGTAAATTTGAACAATATAAATTATAACAGATTGTTCTCAGAATTGAAAACTTTTAGAAAGGAAAAACACAACATACAAATAATTTCTCAACTTCTCAAGAGAATGTCCTGAAAGAGGTTGTATTGAGATGACATGAAGAACTTTTGGGATTTTCATCTGTTTTGAAATAAGCAAATCTCGAATCGCCCCAGCTAAAACGGCCGAAATAACGCTGGAAAAACAGACATTGAAATGTGCTCTGATTTTTTTCATTTTCTTTAGACATATTATATCCGATACTGCTACATTACATTTCCCTATGGGCATTCCCTTCTTCATCAGAAAGGGAACATTTCTTCGGATTCTGACGCTAAAAGCATCTGCAAGATTATAAGATGCTCTAAACGGAAAAGTTATTTGATCCAGGATATTTCCACAAAAACTTCTTTTTGGGTAATTTGGCTCAGGAAATTTTATTTCCGATTGGCAAAGGTCTTTAACCATAAGTGGAACCCAGGACAAGCCGTCCCCTAAGACATGGTGGAACCGAACGATTAGAACTGTGTGTGGTCCTGGGGATCCCAACCTACAAATTCAAAGAGTTAAGAAATAAAAAAAATTGTTTAAAACACTGACTTACAGCTAATTCAGTGATAAAAAATCTCTAGATTAATATGTATCCCAATGTAAGTATATGGTGCATAAGAATAAAAAAAATATGTTTATTTTTGTATTGTAGGAGTGTTGCAACGATGAAAACTTAAATTTAAATGATTTTAAGGGACTGTTACTAAAATTTGATAAACTAAGACATATATACATTATTTTCAAATTGGTGTAAAAACTACAAAAACTTTTACCCAGCTAGATAGCAATCCGGAACAAAAGTAATGTCCCACATGGGTCTTTTCTTAGCCCATGGTTCTTGCACCATATTTTGTTTCAGGTCTTGAAGGTCGTTTTCAGTAAATCTTTCTGGACCGTGATGGATCTTGATGTGCTTTTTGATGTCGAATTTCTTGTCGTCTTTCCAAAAATAATAACCCGCCCATTTTGTAATGTATTGTTTCAGTTCCGGGTACTTTAAATCTCCGTTTCCAAATCTCACGTCTAGGAGTCGCTGTCCTGCGGATAGTTTTGCATTTTCAAGATCAACCTGAAAAAATTTCAAATTAAATATCATTATTTTGTCTGACTACTATCTTTTTCCGACATCACCCCAATAATGAGTGCGTTTCGCGCCTCTTATATTTTTTGTATCCTTCAACCCTTTCTGTTCATGACTTAGTACATGAAACAAAAAACATGTGGAAATAAGCCACCGTCACAATAAACCATGCATTACAAAAAAAACATTTTATTATTAATAATTGAACTACTTAAATGCTCATTTCAAGAAAGGCTACAGAAAAAACTTTTACGGTTGATGGAATTAGATGAGTTTTAGTAACCAACATAATATGTTTTATTAGTAAAAACTGTGTTAGGTAGCTAGGCAACTCTAAACGAATTGTTTTTGGAATGTTTTTTAAATAGAGTACAGTCAAATAGAATACAGTCATGAAGTTTTACTTGGGATAGCTCAGTTAATTAAATCAATTATATCTCAATTCATCAATTAGCTGACTTTAAGTTAACAAATAAGATTTTTGAATTTTTAGTGGATTAGGATCAGGGTTTTTAACCGGCTTGTAAAACAACTATTACAATTGGAAATTTTTTGATCCGAATGAAAGGGTATACGGATAAAAACCACCCATCAAAAGCCACCGACAATAAGCCACCCATTATAAGCCACCCATCATAAGCCACC
>JAQGBQ010000721.1:0-17060 GCA_034698485.1 Vertagopus arboreus
AAGTAGGTCCTATCATTTGCTGAGACCAACCGAATTCCTTACAAATCATTTTAAACTTGTGTATATTGGCATAAAAAGTGCCATCATGTTTTAAGAGATCGATATTAAAATCTCCGAACATTATTTGTTCGCCATAAAAAGTTATCAAGAGAGAATTCAACTCTTGAAAACATTCTAGGAACTGAACTAATGACGAGTCTGGCTGTCTATAAATCGTCGTTAAAATAATTGGCTTGACATTCTTTTTTGTTAATCTGACAACATTAATTTCTGTTAACCTTGGAACTGTCAAATTAATATCTATTGGTTCTACTAAAAACTCAGTATCTCTAATTAAATAGGATTTTATAAGTTGGTGACAATCGTAATTCCAAAATTACTACTATTTCTATTTGAACTGCGTGGTTTTGGTTAGGAGAAGAATTATCAATTTGCAACCAGTTGGCTTGGTTGTTCTACCCCCTTTCATGATTTCCTTCCATTAATTGGTTATGGTAGCAGATGCGATTTTCTCTATAGAACTATGCAGCACCTAAGTGTGACTTTTGTGGCATGAGTTAGCTTGACACAAGATCAATAATATTAGGGTTCCTCCTTATGCCCTGATGTGTGTAGCTATTAAATGTACAATGAAGAACCATCCATTCTTCATAATATCAAATGGTTTCAACTCAATTTTTTTCTGTAGGATCAATAAGGGTCTAGAGTTTCTCTATACAATTCATTGTATCATTGAATTAGATCCTTTTTTTGTTTTAAATCTTATTAGCTTGTGTCATTCCTAAGATCACAAAACCTTGACGGAAAGAGTAACAAATCCACCTCAATGTTCCGACTCCTTTGCTAATTAGACTACCTACCTATCTCAGCGTCTTTTTCTCTGGCGTCAAGAGAAGAAGACCCAAATCAAATAATTATATAGTTTGTTTTCATGTTGCTAACTTTTAACGTTTATACGGTTTACCTCAATGGGAAATCTATTGTGGGGTATAATTCATACTTCGCTAGAAAAGTAGTCCCAAAAAGGTTTGGCCTACGGTTTTATTTACTCGTCAATAGCTACGAGAGGATCCCGTACTGAAAACCTTTTCTAAACAGTACAGGACTCTTGGTACCAATATTTGACTGAATTATGACTCTTGACAAATACAATACAAAAATTTAATTTAACGTTTTCTTCCTTCTTTTGTTTCCTTTTTTTAAACTCAATTAACGTTCCATAAAACAGTACTTTATGCTGAAACTATTA
The DNA here is from genome assembly GCA_034698485.1 of Vertagopus arboreus. Lineage (NCBI taxonomy): Eukaryota > Metazoa > Arthropoda > Collembola > Entomobryomorpha > Isotomidae > Vertagopus > Vertagopus arboreus. The sequence goes on from JAQGBQ010000721.1 coordinate 1,250, forward strand.
TTATTTCCGAACTCCATGTGTTATAATCCCTAAACATTTGCACTAAAGCGTGGATTGATTAGTAATAGTGATGTTAATGATTTATATTCGAATTCAACCCCTAAAGAAAGAAAAGTGTAGTGATCAGGTACCCTTCTTTTCTACAAAAGTGATTTGTACGAGAACAAGTTTTGTATAGATGTGCTTAACAAAAACTTAATTATTCTGGCAATAGGTGAAAATACCTATTTGGCTCTCGAAGATAGGCCAGCCGTGTATTTGAAAGAGCTTATTCAATCTTAACTACATGGCAGTGAATCATTCCGCTGTTTTTGGTTTTTGGACAGTTCCGTATGCTTTGTCTAAGCAATGAAGTCAATTTCCGTTAATTAGGTAAGAAGGATGATAACAATAAAAATGACTAGGATCAGACTACGGATATAAAAATTCACGTTACGAATCAAGATTCCAAATTTCGATAGATTAATGAAAAAGTAGAATGAATGCAATTTCACTGATATTGACTTTAAGACTATCAAAAGTGTAGAAATTAAATATAAATGGATAGAAAAAGGTTAAGGAGTTAAAATATTTTTAAAATGATAAAAAACAATAATCCAACAATGGTTTTGATCTAAATGATAGACCTATCTACGTTTATATAGTAATTGGTTATTTTCTGTTCTTAAGGGGAAGAATTAAAATTTACCTCAGTATAGGCCATAAAGTATTATGTCAAAAGTACATAACTGTATTAAAATGGAAGCACTCCAACGTTTTGCAGCGATAATAATACGTTTTAATGTTGATGCGCAGGCTGCTCTAATACTAACAAAATTTTGAATGTCCGAGTTAAGGGACATAAAACTTCTTAAATAAAACTTTTCAAATCATTTGCGCATTGGCCATCAGTAATGTTAATAAAAAACTATAGCCAGCTACTACACTTATTTTTGTTTCAGTTAATTGCTCAGGTTTTGTATTTTGATGCTATTTGCTTGTGGTTTTTGTAGCCACTAGCCAAGTTAATGATCAAAATTCTAAGATAAACAAAAGTTGCGGTTTTATATAAAATGTAAACAACCAAAATTTGGAAGCAATCGGTGGAAAATGTCACAAGTTATAGTTTGTCGAAGTTTTATTTTAAACGACTTTCTCAAATAATGACCTTTGTTTTTTTGCAAGAATTGCACGTCAAATAAACTTTTATTTTAATTCCATGAAAAATTTCTAACCTTGTTTGCTTTATTATTAAATCAATTGTAAGAAACCTGTGACACTCGGTAGCTTTGGAGTCACTAATTTAGCAAAATTTGCATCCAAACAAAGATATACACACAAGTAGAACTAGCCAAACTCAAAAAATGCTAAATTTCAATTTTCGTGGCTATTTAGACACTTGGTGGATGTTTAGACACTTGGTGGCTTTAATGAAACCAGGATAGTAATTTGGCATCGAAGTTGATGATTTTCAGAAGTATATAGCATTTTTGAGCATACTATCTAATGCTCAAATAGAATATAAAAATGCCTTCCATTTAGAAAGTTTTATATTTACCTGTTCTGTCCAGGGTCCATTTATATAATTCAATAAATTCAATTTCAAATTTGAATTCACTATCAATGGCTTGATTCGGATGAGAAAATAAATTATGTTGCTTTTTGATTCACCAAGTGCCAATAGAGCCACCAAAAACGTAAAAAAGCATTTTTAACTGTAGGCGAGTTTTTGCTTTTTAGCTAAATTCTTTCAACTTGATTGCTTCATTTCGATTAGGAATAAATATTCCAGTGGCTTGTAAGACACAGTGCCAAAAGAACCACCGAAAACACAAAATAGCCATTTAAAAAGTTGGCGAGGTTTTGCTTTTTGATTGATTCTTTCTGTTTGTTTTTTTTTTTTTTTTTAAGAAAATTTACTATTCTAGTGGCTGGATGAAAGAAAGAAATTCTTACTTATCTGACATCAAAATTCAAATACTAGACATGAGCTGTAAGGAAATAAAACGTTCAAAATAATTGTTATAATACAAAATCGATTTATTTAATCAGTGGGAAAATGATATAAAACAAAAGACACTAATTAAATAATTACTCCTTTAAAGTAGACGAATTCAGAAGGGTAATTGCATTGCAATTTACACCACATGAACAAATAAAAATTTTCATCTGGATGATCTGTGTATGAAGATAGTAGTATACTCTTAGATTTTTTGAACACATTTAAAAACCAATAACCACTGCCTTCGCTTAACTTTTATACTTACTGAGCAAATAAAAAAAAATGATGTACATTATATTAATAATTCTTGTGTTTTGAACTAGTTTGGAATTCAATAATAATTCTAATAGGAATTAAATGTCAATTTTTTTTAAATCCATTTTTCAATTTAAATCATACATTTACATATCTAATTTCTTTTTCCGTCTCCTTTTTTTCTCTTCATGTTTTTTCAAATATTTTGCATCTTCAGTAAAAAAAAATTGAATTTCAGATAATTGATTGTAAAATTCAGAATACCCCAAATTGGATCCAAAAAATGTTCCAACAAATATTTTGTTAAAGTCATTCTAAATACTTTGCTCTTAGCTTTACGAAAAATAGTGTGCTTTATCCCCCCAACTGTTTCCATCAAACAGCTCTTCTAAGAACAGCTCTATAATTAGCATTGCCCATAGAGCAAAGTCCTCCTCTGCGGAATCTGTAATATCTTTAGGTGCAACAAGTATTTTGTGTTCCAAAATAACTCCAAAATATATTTCTAAGTCACGCTGGATATCTTTAACAATGTCATTCCAGAATTTTAAAATTCAGGAACAGGAGTGTCCCTAGGACCTTTTTTATAATTATTTCTGTAACATTCAATACAATTTTCCTCAAAATCCAAATAACAGACACCAGCATGACTATCTAGTCCCGGAACGGTGTCTTGTGGGGTCTAAGAATAAGGTTCCCATAAACGATAATCAGAAGGTATGTCTATAACAAATAACAATTTAGACTTCCTTTCTGCATTTTTTTCACTACAATGCAACTTAGTATTCAGGCGGTCTAAATGATAGGTTTGTCATAAGTTTTGCCATTAATTAAAAAATCAAAATCACAGTCAAATATAATAAATTCAAAAATTCCAGGGGAAAAGAATCAAAAAAATTAACTTACCAAAACATTTGGTTTATCCTGAACCAAGCTCCGTATGTAAAAATCGATAATGCTGAAAGGTATTGCATTTCCATCAGACGTTTTCGATTATTGTACCTTCAGATACCTCAGAAATATGAGCAGCAATAAATCTTCTAACTGCGAACAGCTTATGGTCTTCTTCAAATCGCACTGGCAAGTACAAGTTCTTAGAGGCGAACAATGATTTTTCCACAAGTACTTTTCGACGAATTCAATTGGCCAGTTGAATTCGATTAAACACTCTACGATTGAACGAAAAGGCATTTTGTTTTTTGAAACTGCAACTTTCAAACTATCTTGATCGACTTTAAGATCTCAGGTAGAATAATTCCAGAAGTGCAGCAACACATTGCCCCAGCCAAAAAAAAGCGATAGAATAATAATAATATGCGGGTGTTTTCATGTCTTTTTCATTTTGAACCTCCCAAAATATGCAGAAAATTGTTGGATGACCAAAAACAGAGTTTTAATCATGGCACGTTTCTTGGGCAGGGCTGTTAAAAAAATAACAAAAAATATATTCTTAGTTTTGATTTTTATAACAATATTTTGAATTTTATATTCTTTCCAATTACCAAGATTTTAAGGGAAACTGGAATGAAAGTTTTGAGGTCGGTAATTCAATCAAGCCGTATGTCAAACTGATCATTAGAATGTCCAGAACTAAATACTGTGGAGCTTTAATTTTTTTCCAAAAAGTAGCCTACCTATTTCATGAACCATAGATAACGAGGCTGAGACATGAGTACTTAACTGCAAATATTTTTGGGTGGTTGTAAATTAACCGTTAGGTTGAACTTCTGTAAGTGCACGGACGTCTTTATTAAAGTGTAGTGCAATAAAAATGATCTTTGAACAAGATTTTTACAAGACCATGTTTGCTTACGAATAACGTGTATACAGGGCCCTTACCAGACCAAATTGCGCCCCGGGCGGCGGTTCAAATTTGCGCCCTTATTTTTAAACAAAAACTTGACGTAAATTTCCAATAAGCAGCTTCTGAAGTTTTTAGAAAAACGAAAAGTTGGTTGTGACAAAAAAGTATACCAAGTTACACAATACGAAAGAAAAGAGCTCATTTCTGAAAACGAAAAATGTATTTAAATTTGGTTTGGCAATTTTTCAATTTTCTTTGAATTTTTCAAGAAAAATTAAAAATTGGAAAAATTAAAAAAAAGAAAGGATATTGTGAAAAATTGAAAAATGTGAGAAAAAATTGGCTGTATTTTTTAGTTTTTCATTTTTCAATCCTTTTAAGGATATACAAGTTTAGTCAAAACTTAAGTTTTTTTTAGTATTTTAATTTTTTTATTTTTAAACAATTTCATACTTTTGAAAGTTCATTTGCCAATCCTGGAAAAAATAGCTTCCATATTTTTCCAATCTTTCTATTTTGCTTGAAAAATTAAAGTTTGAAAAATAGCAAACCCTGACAAGTTTTTAAAATTAATTTTTTTTTTAATTCTTAAGAATACGATGTAGTTTTGTGTTTCCTGCGAAAATTCATGACATTTCATACCCCAAAACTTAGTGAAAATTGTAAATTAAAAATAAACCAAAATTTTACGAATCGGATTGAAAAATGAAATTTCGTATCCAAAATTAAAAATACAGCCAAAAATCTTTGATATTTTATCAATTTTTCATTATTTTTTAATTTTTCAGATCTTTGAATGGATTTTGTATTTTCTTCATTTTTAACTGTTAACATGAAATAAAAAATTAGTAGAAAAGTAATAAATTGCTAACCCTGATGAACACTTCTATATTGTGAGCTTGCAGACTAGCTAGTGAACACTGAATTTAATATTTTCTATCAACTTCTTTAATGAAAGTTTTTTAAACTACGTTTTTATAAATACTTTTTTGTGATTCTTGCGCCTTTTTTTCGTGGCGCCCTGGGCGGCCGCCCGGTTCGCCCCCCCTTAGCAAGGGCCCTGGTTATTCAGAGCAATAGCAGCAAAAAATTATATTTATAGGAAAAACCCTGTTAGAATGTTACTTGGCTTACTTGGTTGGTTGTTCTAGTCAAATTAAGAGTGTGTTTATTGATCTCTAATCTTAAGCTTATATAACAAATAATATACGCCTACAATTAAAGTTGGTTGGCTTGGCCTAAATACAGAGCAATCTTCATTTTGCTAAAATACTTATCATGCAGATTCCTTTTGTATTACTAATATTATCAAAGACCCTCTTTATATATTAATACCCTCCTTAAGACAAAAACTACCAAGCTCCATATCTCCTCGGTATGTCTTCGGCTTCTCATTTTTCTTGAACTTGGGTTTGCTGTTCTCCGTATCTCCTCTGCATCAAATAAGAGTATCTCTAAGTCCATTTGTCTGCAAATGCTGCTGTCCGAAGATTCCGAATCTTCTTTAGCTTTCTGCTCTGGTAAATTTGTCATTTCCAATTGACTCCTTGGCCGCTTTTGGTGTGAACGGCGGCGTTTTTTCTTCTTGATACATTTAAACTTTCGCTTGCAGCAAATTAAAAGTATCAACACCAATACCAATAATCCACCAACAATTAAAGCAATCCAAAAATAATCGTCGTGATGCCAAGGATCCACATATGGTGCCAATACCGGGAACGTTCGGTTTAATTCATTCCAATTGACCAAAAATGTGAGATCCCATGCCAGCTTTTCCATCAAAGGATCCTCCTTCTCGTTGTAGACCAAGTTTAAAACCTCTCCTTTATAGGTGATACTATTCAGTGTAAAAGTTGCTGTCAGGGGCAACTTGAACACTTTATTTGGACATTTGACCTTTCTGCTTGAACCAAAGGTAAATTCCAAACCCATGCAGTACACGTAGAAGTTATTGTTGTAAGTTTTTACTTGAATAAAGTCCCCGTCATCATCCTCGTTGCTGTTAGCATGTACCAAAAATTATCAATAAACAATCGTACATAAATTTAATTTTCAGACGGTAAAATTGTAAAAAATGGTAGTAGTATTGGCACATGGAAAAATTAATTCTTCTTCTTCCGTTTCTTGCTAGTAACTTTCTTCGTTTTCTTTGCAACCTTCTGCACTACGCTTTCCAACCTTTGTTTTTCAGCCCTTTCTTCCTGACACTTTTCTTTAATAACTGAAAGAAATGCCTGATTTTTTTCAGGATCCGTATTAAGACCTACTCTATTCTCTTTTTCGCCGACAGACTCTGACACAATTTCTCCATCTGAATCATTTTCCTGACTTTCATCAATAATTAGGCTAAAGTTGCTTTCCTCATCCTCCAATACATCTCTTATAGCTGGCGCTCTCTGTTTATCCTCACTTTCATTTTCCTCCTCATCTTCACTTTTCTCTTTAATTGCAGGCAATATTCCTGTCTCATCACTTTCCTCCTGATCATCTTTAATTTCATTCTCATATGGTACTAAAAATTTGTGGTTCAAACAACTCTCAGAATCACTACTTTCGATGATCCAGAAATCAGCGTCTGTAATCTCTAATAATGCATTTTTACCTTCCACACCTTCACTATCACTATACTCATTTACATCCTCAATCTCATTAACAATCTCTTCCTTCTCTCCTAACCATTTTACATTACACAATTGCCTACTGCTGTTATAATAGCTCTCTACTCCAGGCTTCAGTAAGTGCCCAAAAGGTGAACTTCTTGGTGCTCAGTCCAGTAACTGGATCGGGTTGAGGGAGTCTGATGAGCTTGTTATTGATTTGCTTTTGCTTAGGTCCAGAATACTCTGCTTTGCTGATCCACATTTCCCGTGCCCACCTTATTCCTTTATTCCGATTTGCCTGTTTTAAAAACAAATCATTTTAGATACTGTTTAAAGATTTTAATAATATTTGAATAGTTTGATATGATTTTAGAGAAGAACAAAAACTTACATTCATTAAATCTTCCATATACTGTTTGAAATCATCAAACTGCTGAAGATGATCTTCCACCAACTCTGAGTCGATATTGTCAAAACTTTTGTTACTAGAATAGGGATATTTAATGGGTTCTTCGGCTGTTTCCCATGATGACTCATTTTCATTCTCAAGTCTTAATCCTTTGATCGGGAACAACGTTATGTCCTTTGTCAGATTTGTCTTCCGTGTAACAATCGTTGTGTCGGTTTTCAATTTTTTCTTGACCCCTATGAACGTTCAGTTCATAGGCATGAACGAACTTTGTTGAGCAGTCAGAACACTTATACAGGATGTGATGCATGAATGGATGGACAAGACCGACGTGGCGTTGGATGGTCCAACTTCTATCGAATCCCTGTACAACCATCTTGTTATAGAGGAGACAGTAATAGCAAAGACAAAAGGCAGTACTGCCTTATGGGACAATCAGCTGGGTGTAAGCTAAAAAAAATCAAAAAAGTTAACCGACCCCATAAAAAGTTTAAAAAACCATTAAAAAGTTCAAAAAAGTGAAAACAAAAATTCATTCGTAAATAAGATCCCATGCAGATAATCAGCGTTTTTTGCTAATTTAAAGTATAATTGAGGTAGGCATTGCTTAATTGACTTTGATTAATATAATTTCACCATATCTACCTAAAATAAACTTTAGAGAACCACTAAAAAGTGAAAACACCTAAATTTCAAATCACATTCATATAATCAGCGTTTTTAATAGTTTTTTAAACTTGAATTGAGGTAGGCATTGTATATTTATATCTAGGAAAGGTAATTACACCATGCCTATTTAAAATAAACTTTGAAAAACTACAAAAAATGAGAAAAAAACACAAATTCTCAACTCATTCATAAAGTCAACGTTTCTATGACTTTTTTAAACTTTATTTTATGTACGCATTGTATATTTATATCTAATAAAGGTAATCACACAATGCTTACCTAAAATAATGTTCAAATAAACAAAAAAGAGTGAATAATTTAAATACAAACTTTCGCATCATCAGTTGAGTCTCCAAATTACCTTCTTCGTCAAAGATAATCGCCACTCCGTACATCAACTGTATAAAATTATAGTAGAATTTATCTCGATCATTACGTGTGAATTTGTAGAGTTGCAGCGTAGATCTAAATAAAAAAAAACATTAAATGTTACTTAATGTAGCATTATAATTAGTTAAATTAAATAAAGATAAATTTACCTCCATTCTTTCTCTACTTTAGCGTCCCCCCCGTTTTTTAAATTCGAAGCCGAAAATCCGTTGCTGTTATTTCATAGAACGTAGAATACATATTTTTTCCAGCGTTACGCATCTTCACCACACTCATCTTGTTCATAATTTGGACCTTCTTAGCCACAGTCGCTCTAACCTTCTTTTTTTGCTCCTTTTTTTCCTTCTCCTCATCATCATCTTCAGAGTCTAGGTCAGGTGGTGGTGGGGGCAAGGCTTTTTGTTGACGCTTTGGATACCGTGAAGTTGAGGAAGTTGATGAAGGGGCGACGAATGGAACTAACGAAGTCTGCTGTGGTCCTGGAGCAGCGTCCACATCCGAGTCAACCAGCGAGTAGTCAGACTCATAATCGGATGCATCGTAAAGGTCCACAGGGTTTACAGGCTTAACACGCTTCTATAATACATAGAAAAGTCAAAAAATAAATGATGACATAAAGTTTTAACAAGTGTAATAATAATAATAATACTACCTTTGTCATTTCCTTTGTAGCTGCCAAGCTTTTCCGCAGTTCTTGAACACTTTCGAGGTAGAGGGTTTGGGGCATAAAGTCCTTCCTCGCTTCATCTTGAACCTGTACAAAAAAAAACAATTAAAAAATTTAATTAAAATTTAAATGAATTGAACAATTCATTCTTTACTTTCAATTCTATACAAATTTCAAAAACAATAAACAAAATTCAATGAATAGAATGGAAAAACCGAAAAATGACCACTAGAACAGCTTTTTGAATCTAATTATTATTATTATTGTTGTTGTTGTTGTGATAATGTTGGTGCGATGACCTCCGTCTTCTAGCTGCGTAAAACGACAAATGCGGAGTTTCTTTCTCTCTCACCGACTTTTTATATTATTTAGAAGAAGCCTGCCAGCCCATAAGCCCGCGTGTTTCAAATCAGCTAAAACAATTTAAAGATGGATCTCATATCTCATATCTGGATTTTATCTCTTGTATATAATTTTCATAGGAAAAGTGATTTAAAATTCATTTATTTTGATAAATGGATGCTTTTTATTGGTACGCATTATTAATTTGTGTTAATTAATACATATTCTTTCATGCCTACACTTTTTAAAATGCATATTTAATTAAAACCCAAATTGTATTTGCAAAAAAAGTTTTAAATATAATTTTTATAGAAAAAGTGGTTTAAAATGCATTTATTTTGATAATTAGACACTGTCAAAAAAAAACTTTTCAGATCTCTAAATATAATTTGGACAAACTGCAGTACAACATTTAGGCACTCAAAAGTTTATGATGATGGCACAGTCGATTAAAGACCGCTTTTTATCCAACTACTCAAGATACATATAAACCATAGTTCAATACTTAACTGAGGTCAATTTTGATCTGATTGTTTTTTTGTCGTTGTAAACATTAACATGTTGTTAACTTAAACCCATCCCCTGTCTCAGAGAAAGTCTGCTTAACACAACTGGTTGAAGAAGAAAATAGCGTTTTGCCCCTGCTATCTTTGTCCAAACCCACAGCATACAAACAAACATCTTACAAAGAAATGAGTGCATTCCTAGCACCTTGGTATTCCACTTTGCAAGTTTGTTTTTTGTCCTTGACCATCAAGACGAAAAGGTCAGCCTCCACAATTGTTAAGTTCTCGTTAGTAATTGGAGCTGAGAATTCCAAAGAGAGTGATGTTCCGGTCTCATCCAAAAAACACTTCTTAAATTCTCCAAACTTTAGTAGGCAAGCGGTGTCACAGGGCAAAGTGATATGAAGAAAATCGAAGAAACTCTCATCCATAATCTTCTGTTTCCAAAGTCGCTTCGTTTCTTGTACTACTCCCCTTCCTACTATCAATCGAGAGATTATGTAAAAAACCAAAAGCTGAACTTCAATGACATTCTCTTGGAAAAAATTAACATCATCTATTAATTTATTCACTGTGACTCCTATATTCTTCATTTCGTCCTTTAAAAAAAATTAGGTCCTCGCTGTTGAATTTAGCTTTGAGCTTCATATCATCTAGTAATCTTTCTATCTAAGACTGAGTCACTTCAAGTTCATCAGTTTTATGGACTGCATAGCTACCAAAACCAACTCCGGCACTTGCCACAGCAAAAACAACGATCAGTCCGACTACAATCGGGACTGCTTTCCTTTCTCTCATTTTGCCTATCTTCTTAGGGCACATCTTCTCGAGTTCTGCTCGGAATAGAATTTTGTATTGTTGATAACATCTTAAATTCAACTTTGTAATCGCACTGAGAGGAAGTCTGTCCAAAGGAAGAAGAATGCACGGAGGCACCAGATTTATCTTCGCTTTGATACTATTAAATCCAACAACTGCTGGTGCAGCACTCTTTCGCCACAATACAGGACTCCCTTCTTGACGTTTTTGACAACTTCCCAATCCCAAAAACAAAAACCGTGCTACTGGAAACAAAAAGTTGATTTATTTCATCGATGATATGAATATGCCCATCGTTTGTGATTTTATTGTTCATCATTATAGTTTTAATGGTGATACCTTAAATGATAATATTTTTGGTGAGGTTGATGCTTATGGAACGGTACAACCACACACCCTGATTCGACAACACATGGATTATATGCATTGGTATGACAGAGTGAAGCTGTCTTTGAAAGAAATTCACAATGTTCAATATGTGGCATGTATGAACCCTACCGCTGAAAGTTTCACTGTAAGTCTTCTGGATTATTAAACATTGCACAATAATTATTGATTAACGGTCAATAGTTAATTTTAATATGGTTCACAGATTAACCCTCGCATACAAAGACATTTTGCAAATTTGTCGGTTGGATTCCTTGGAGCTGATGCATTGCAAACTATTTACATGTTCATTTTGGAGCAACACTTGGCAAATTCAATTCAAAAATTTCCACCGTCCACTTAAAAAGGTGCACAAGCTGTGGTTGATGTCGCACTTGCACTTCATTCCAAAATTACTTCAACATTTTTGCCCACTGCCGTCAAATTCCATTACATTTTCAATCTTCGAGATCTTTCAAACGTTTTCCAAGTAAGTAAAGTTAATTTGGACAAGGACATAATAATTTATTTATTTACTATTTACAAGTGCTATTAATTAATTGTTGTTCAATTAATTTGATAGGGTTTGCTATTCAGCACTTTCAACTGCCTTCAGCAACCTACAGATTTGGTACGGCTTTGGATGCATGAAGCAAATTGAGTGCATGGAGACAAACTGGTTGACGAGAAAGATATCCAGACGTTTCAAAAATTGCCGGCCGATAACGTGAAAAAGGGATTTCCGGTAAGGATATTCACCTGACAGTGTTAGAATAATATATTCCAGTACTTATTCATAACAGAAATTGCATCATTAGGATATGGACGAGTCAACGTTAACGGCGAAGCCTCTTATCTATAGTCACTTTGCCCAAGGGATGGGTGACCCAAAGTACATGCCGGCAGGTCCGCTTTTTCATCCATTTCCTTGTTAACTTTGATGAATCTTATTGTATAAATTTGCTTGTACATTTTCACAGGCAGCTTTCTTTCTCAACTTATTCAAGATGCTCTGAAATCATACAATGATTTCAACTCGATCATGAACCTGGTTCTTTTTGACGATGCAATTAACCACGTATGCAGAATTAACCGAATTCTGGAATCCCCTAGAAGAAACGCACTTCTTGTTGGAGTTGGCGGAAAACAAAGCTTGTCTCGTCTTGCAGCCTTCATATCCGGACTAGACGTGTTTCAAGTAGCTTTGAGAAAAAGCTATGGAATTGCGGATTTGAAATCAGATTTAGCCCTTTTATACATCAAAGCAGGAAAGAACATCGGTACAATGTTTTTAATGACTAATGCCCAAGTTGCTGAAGGGCATTTTCTTGTTCTGATCAATGACATGCTTGCTTTCGGTGAAATTACGGATTTACCGCCGGAGGATGAAGTTGAAAATATTATCCCTAGCATGAGATCTGAAGTCAAAGCTATAGGACTTCCTGACACACGGGAAAATTGTTGGAAATTCTTTATTGAACGAGTGAGAAAAGTCTTGAAAAGTGTCTTGTGCTTCTCTCAGGTAAGACTAGTGAATCTTGTTATGTAATAATTGCCTGAAATCTGTAATCACGATTAAAATTAAAGAGATATTTTTGAAACGCTTATTTTCAGGTTGGAAATACATTAAGGAATCGTTCCACAAAATTCCCAGCAGTTGTTAACTGTACATCAATTATCTGGTTTCAAGGATAGCCAGAAGACGCTTTAATGTCAGTATCTCGGCGTTTTGTAAAATATATTGAAGCTTTGCCACACCACGTTCATGATCCTATAGCCAGCTTTATGAAATTTGTTCATTGAAGTGTAACAGAAATGTCCAAAACTTATTTAGCAAACGAGAAACGGTACAATTAAACTACACCCAAGTCCTTCTTAGAGCAGATTTATCTTTATGGAAAACTTGTTACAACAAAGAATAAAGAAGCATTTGTAAAAGCTGATAGATTGGAAAGTGGTCTAACAAAACTGGAATCCTGTGCCCAACAAGTCGAAGCTCTTAAAAAAGTACTAGCTGTACAAGAAGTTGTTTTAAAAGAAAAGAACGATAAAGCAGATACTCTTATTCAAGTTGTGGAGAAAGAAATTAAAGTTGCTAGTGAAGAGAAAGAAAATACAACTGTAGAGGAAAAGAAAGTGGCTATAACTGCTTTAGAAGTTGGAAAAATTAAAGAGGTCTGCAGAATCGAGTTGGAGAAAGCTGAAATTGCTTTGCAAGCTGCTTATGCTGCACTTAATACTTTGAACAAACCGAATCTGACAGAGTTGAAGACTTTTACTTCACCACCCGCAGGTATATTTTTTAAAAGATGATTTGTATTGTATTCTATTGTATGTCCTGTTTTTATTGTGCCATAACCATATTCAGTACAAAATTACTGATCTTTCATAGGTGACACAAGGTCTTAATAATAATAATTTCATTCGAAGTTACATAATTGCATTCTTCTACTGTTAGGACAAACTATACTACTATTTTCGATTAATTTAATTCTCTGCTAAACTAATTAATTACAAATACTTATATATATATTAGATAGAATTATTATATTTTGTCATATTATTATATTATATAAATTCATTGTTTCTTTGCTCCAATATCCATTCATTCATTGGCTTTTTAAAACTAAATACAGATGTTTCCGCAGTATTTTTAATTATTGCAGGGAGCTTGTTCCATACAATTATTGATTGACAAAACATTGAGTTTTCATAAGTTTTTGTTTTGTGTGTTGGTGGAGTGGTTGTTTGGTATTGGTATTGGTATTAGCTTTATTGTCAAAGAGTTACAACGAAATACAACGCTGATTTTCAATCCAAGACATAATTACGATACACCTCGTCAACTAAAACTAAATAGAATGATCGACAATTAGAGTCAAACAGAGTTCCGGGGGAATCTTTCAAGTAGATCCTTCGTTTCTTCGCAAAATTCTTCCAAAACTGTTTCTTAACATCCTTCACTGTTCCATACGGTCTGTCGCATCTTTAAAAGAATAAAAAATGCGTGTTTAAGTATCATACAACTGAATTATTAGCAAAATATGTGATATTTTTTTATACTTTTTTGTAAAAGATCAAATCGTTAACTGCTTTTATCGATCATTCCTATTAGTCTAAAAATGATTCTGTGCGATTTTGGTGTAATCTGGTTTTGTATAAAGCTTGTGACAAGCAGAAATATCAAGCGTGTATTTTTCATTTTTAGCCCGTTCTTTAACGGCTTATATGGTTACCGTTGTCTGTCTGTCCGTCCGTCTGTAAATCCAATGACGGCCGACAGAGTTGATCATCGCTCTCAAATTTTGCACACACGTTCTTTGATTTAAAACAGGCTAAGTTCGAAAATTGGTTAAATCGGTTCAAGGGTTGACCCGTGGGGGCTTACCCTAGGGTGGTTACTATGGATATTTGACCTAAAGCCACCAAAATGTTCAAAAAATTTCGTTGAATTTTTAAAATAAATAAAGTCAAATAAATAAAGTCGAATAATTTAAGTCAAATAAATGTTCCAAAAGATCATATTTTATAGTCAATGGAAACAGATTTATGACCCATGCGAGTTTTTATAAAATTAACACTACCCGATTAAATTTTGCAGGCTGAATCTGGCAATAAATTTGGTAGTAAAATCAGTAGTTTGAAAAATTTTGGTCCATCGATTGATTCAGAGTGGTTGACCCTAATTGGTTTATATAAATTTTAACTCTCAACCTTCAATTTGCATAAGCATTTTTTTTAAGAGATAAACTCAGTAAATAAAAAGATAACGATAAAAAGAGTTGATACAAGAGATGTTTAATTAAACATGTTAAGAACGGGCCCTTTATGGCTGCTTGGAGTCGTTTTTTTCTTGCTACAAATGCTATAAAAAAACAAATTACACTAAACTTGCTCAGAATGATCACTAGACTACTACAAATGAGTACTATAAACAGGTAATGATTTGGTCTTATAGAAAAAATACATAAAAAGTAAAAACATTGAACATAATTCACTATAAACTGAAAAATACACGTTTGATATTTTTTCTTGCTACAAATGCTATAAAAAACCAAATTACACCAAAATCGTACAGGATCATTATTAGACTACTAGAAATGAGTACTATAAACAGATAACGATTTGGTTTTATAGAAAAAATACTAAAATTGAAAAATTTGATCATAATTCACTATAAACTGAAAATACACGTTCAACTTTTCTGCTTGCTACAAATGCTATAAAAGCCTAAATTACACCAAAATCGCACAGGATCATTATTAGACTACTAAGAATGAGTTATAAAAACAGTTAATGATTTGGTCTTACACAAAAAAATTGTAATGTAAAAAAATCGTATTGTTTTCTTAGAATGAATATGTATTCCATAAATAATCTATTTTTTCTGTTATTTATTGAAGTTAATCACGATTGCAATAAAAATAAGGACTCAACTAACCTTTCTTTTCTGCAATGTTCCCAAAAAGGTTTCATTGTAAACTTCTTATTAGGATACCGTTTATTATCACGAGGGGGCACAAAATTGAACCGGGCCACTCCAGGAAGGTGATTTTTAACCTCTGCTTCTTGATAATATGGAGTAAATTCATGAGAAAGATCTCCATATCCATCTTTTCTTGCTTTATGTGAATTAGGAGGAATTATCATGGCTCCACCAGAAAAATGAGCACCACAATAATACATAAAAGTAATAAATCTTTCGTGGTTGTCCATTATCTCTTCATTTGGCTGAAAAATCATAACTTTGTTGAATAAATGTTCGGGTATTTTTTTATTGTCCGTGATTCCATAATATTTCGGTATAGTTCCCTTTTCATAGATCTTAACAAACTCCAGCTACTGCTTGCCATGACTAAATCTTTCAACTTTTACATTTGGATCCTCGGAAGATGAAAAAAGCTTTTTCTTTTTGGGTAATCTAACATTATATAAAAACAAAATCTTTGTTATGTGACATTAATTTTCAAGCAAATTAATAACTAAGTGTCCATACGATCTTT
>JAQGBQ010000722.1:0-17038 GCA_034698485.1 Vertagopus arboreus
AAAGTGAGTTTAAAAAACCAATATTGTATCAAATTCTGGCTCGGGCTATGCAAAGCTGTACTGGAGGTTTTTAATTTAAACTTTCTTTAATTCTTGCATTTGAATTTGACATATTTACTTTTTTGTCAAATCTCATTGTCAAAGTCAACTAGCATCAATTTTTAAATGCGATATACCATTAGACCAGAAACTATAATGCGGATTTTAATATGCTAATTTTGAACCTCGGACATCGACCAGATTTTGAGATATTCGGGAAAAAACTGCATACATACAAAATATAAAAAAATTACTTTAAAGGGATCTAAAAGTAACCGTTTTTTTCTGAATTTGAACGGTGAGATAATACAATAATTAAACTTAATTGTCGGAATTCCACACGATGGTGGCGGATTTTAGGGAGTTTCTTTGAGAGCGCTTGATTTTTTTTGGCAATCTAGTGTCCATTAATAAAATGTAAAAAATCTGTGAAAGTTGGACTTTCTCCTGGAAAAAAGTTGGTGAAAGACCAACTTTCACCGATTTTTTTATCTTCATAATGGACACTACATTGCCAAAGAAAGTCGAGCGCCTTCAAGGAAACCTCCCAAATTCCGCCTCCATCATGTCGTAATTCGACAATTAAGTTTCAGAAAGTAAATTTTAAAAAAATAAGTTATAGGGAAGATGTGCTGTGCTAATTTTTTTTTTAAATCCTTAGGCTAACCTAAAATAGTTTCAGCAAAAAAAAATATTTATCCTTACCTAAAAAAAGTTTAAAATTTTTTTCTAAAATATAATTTAGGTTATGCTAAGGAGTTTTGTTTTGTACTACGACAGGGAATCTGAATCCCTTCTCAATATTATAATTATTTTTTTTAAACAATTTAGTTTTTCCAACTTAATTGTCGAATTATGACGTGATGGAGGCAGAATTTGGACGCTTTCTTGTTTAAGGCGCTCGACTTGTTTAAACAAAGGTTTGAGTAAATGAGTTTTTGTGATATTTAGAACATGAATTTTCAGTTTCTTGAAAACTTTACTCTTTTTTCCTTAGAATACAGAATATACAATCTTAACCTTTTTCTGGTTAAATGTATTTTAAAATACAAAATATACAAAATGTACAACACACATCACAGAAATGTGTTGTAAAAACCATCTAAAATTACCATTCAAATTTTACAACTTATAAATACGTATTTTTGTTATATTCGTATGGTATCAACCAAAATGTAAAAATTAAAACATAACACGAGTTTAAGAAAACTTCTTAAATTGTTCAAGTTAAAGCTGCATACATTTACAATTTATTTTTTTCATGTTAGGGGCCTGGAAGTTTTAAAACTGATTCCTTTATTTGATGGATATTCAAAATGACCTAAATTTTAAATTGTTGATTTTGATTGCCCTTAATTACAGTATCGGCTATAGTCAGAACAATTTTAACAAAGTATGCTGAAAACTACTAAAACCAGTTACGTATAATATATCAGTATTGAGTATTATTGATTATTATGCAGATTATTTTCAATTTAATTCACTATTTTTTAATTCCAAGTCTGTATAATAAGATGTAGTCGTTGATGGAGAGTAAGTTGATGAATTAAGGCATTGAGACATTTCGCAGGGACCGGGTATGTCCCGAAGTTCCAGATAGCAATTGTCCACTGGGGTTGGAATTGGTGGTCTTCTCCATACGTCACTATATTAAAATTTTGATTAAAGATTGCTGAAATAAATTTAAAATCAATATCTAAGCATAAATAGACTTACGAAGCTCCTGTGTGTAGCTCCGCATAAATATTGCTACTCTGATATTCTTTATTGTCATTATAAGGTCCTTCACAATAAGTGTTGGTCATGGGAGTCGAATTTGACGATCGGGACGGAGTGATAGGAAGGGACTGTTCATTCCCACATTTTCTTTCGAGGTGACGAACTGATCCTGTCGAATTTTCAAATTTCCGATTTCTCCTCATTCTAGAAAATTTTCAATAAAATTCATTTTTAAATTCATTTTTTTCTGTAAATTATTTCGGTGACAAGAAAATAATTATAATAATAACCTTTTAACGCTAAGAATAGTTCCAGCCATAATTCCAGCCCCTGAAAGGGCCGAGATGACAGCAACGATGGAAAGTACCAATGTGAAATTGTCCCCTGTAGAGTGTCCCGCAGAATTTGGCGATAAATCTCCCCAAGTTGAACATAAATTGCAAGTGTCACTCACATTTTCTAATTTCAAAGCTTCAAATACAAAACTTGGAAGTGGTGGGGGTGGTGGAAATTCTGGAGGTGTTATACTAACTGACCAACAGAATGATTCTGTACAGGCCATTTTACAAATATTACAATTCTGTAGGTTAATTCAGCCTTACTGGAATTTAATTCAAAGAATCTAAGACTTCATTAATGTTATTTAAGGATTAAACAAAACATTATCTGTCAGATTTCCGTATTTATTATTAAATCGTCTAGTTGAAAGGTTGCTTTTTCAGATTAAGGTAAGGTGATCTGAGAGGGGGTGGTGGTGGACGAAGTGGTGGCATAATAAAGAGGCAAGTGGCTTTGTGTATCATTCATTTGTATTTGCTATACCGAGGTAGAAAGAGGGATGCAATTTATTATAAAAAACGCATACCTCAGTCTCAGGTATGAGAAATTACAAGGTGCTGATTTCAATTCTTTATTCATCTACCTGCTTAAACATTTTTTTAAACTGCCCGATTGTTGAAAAATAAAATTGCAAACAATTCCAAGCCAAACTGATTTTAGAGAGACATTTTCATGTTTTTAATCAGAACAGATAAGTAATAGTTAAGCTTCAATTTATTTAAAACATTTGAGGAAATTCCCTTGTATTCTATATAGAAGAAGTGATAGTTTTATACTTTAGAAAAATACGTAAGAAAAAAAAAGAAGGTGGTATTCACCTAAAGGCTTGATCTCCTATGCCTATGTTCAATTGTTCATGTTTTTCTTCACCTGTCGTGTTTATTTGGTCTGTGGGCCCTGCTTAGGCAGGCTAGGCAGGTAATACATATAATAGTAGACAAAGTATCATAACATTCGAGTATAACCAAAACAAGTTGGGTCATTCTGTTGACTTGGAGGTGTCCATATATATATGTATCTACAAACATAAATGAAAGCCAGGTGTATATGTATTTCGTATAAGAGAAATGCAGGAGGTAGGAATTTATAAACAAAGGAAACGCTTAATGAAGACGAGAAGTTCATTAAGATTTTTGTAGAAACGAGTGATTTAAAAAATACAAGTCTATAAAGGTTTTACGTGTTGCGAATTTGGATTTAACAAGATAACGAAATCCCATAAACGTAACACGTTGAACTCCCTGCTAAAAATCCATCTTGAATCTTATGCAAATCTGTAAATGCTAACTATTTCCAACTCCATAATGTTCTTGGCTAGCCAGTCTCTTGGTGTATGTGTTTTGATCAAGTTTATCCAAAGTATGGGAAGAAATGCTCAAATAATTCGCAAAGAGGTTAACATAAATTTATTTCCGTTGATTACTACAAACTAATTAATGATTAGCCTATTAGTCACGTACTTAATAATGCATTAGTTGTACAAAAGTTGTAAAAAAAAGACGAAATCGTATCCAAAACTTTTTCTTGGGATGAGATTACTGGTTTTAAACACTTGTTAGTAGTAGACTAGTTATTAATGATCCAGTGTCATCAAAACAATTGGGAAGAACTTGATGATAAAACACTGGCAGTGATGAGAGACAGTAATGACAATGCCAGGGTGACTACCGTCATCTGAGTTGACAATTGGTTAGTAGAACTTTTATTAGCTGTTATATAATCTGCTTGGATCGTGTCCCTTCTGAGTTCCGCTTCATTAATAAATCCTCCCGATGGAATTAGAATCGCTGTGTCCTGAAGGTTCGATGGGTCCGGGTTATCGATACGAATGATTGTAGTCATCTTCACTTCATATAGACCAGGCTTCTCCTTTCCTATACTTCTTCGTCGACGACCATATCCAATCTGACCGTTACTGCATTCCGTCTAATATGGTTGTATGCAAATTGAAAATTTAGTATTAGTTTTATTACATGTGAACTTTCGCCAATTTTATGGTCTTAGATAATAAAAGTCATTGACACAGAAGAATTATCTGTGCATATATGTATGTACTTATATAGGGTTGTTTTTAAGAAGAGGCTTACCGGCTTGCATATCCCTAAGCAAACATTTACAGTTCCTCTGAAGAGGACGTAATTGGTATCAGGGAATTTGAACGCTCTGAAACTAGCCGTTAAAAGATCTCCGTCCGAGGTCACGAAATTGTTGAACAGATATGAGTCAACAGAACATCTGTTATGTAAATAAAATTTGCATTAACTTTCTTGATGGTTCAATTAGCGTTATCTGTTAATTTCTTGAATAATAAAGCCATTAAGATTTATTATTTACCCGTTGTACAAGATGACTTCAGATTGCTCTCCGGTATCAGTAACGTCGAGTCGGGACATGAGGATTCCATAAATAGTTCTACTTCCTTCATCAAGACTTACTTCCATTGTTAAAGGTGAGCCTGGGGAAACTAGCAGTTCTTGACCTATGACACGTCCATCTTGTCTTACTAACATTCTTAGCATTGGTATCGACGTCTCGTTTCTTACTTCTCGGGTGATGGTAACATCTCTAAAAAATGTTCAAAAAGCAAATTATAATGAGGCTTTTTTTATGGAATGTATTTTTCAAAATTTTAAATTTACATTGGTTCTTCAAACCCTGCAGGGAGGACATCGCGTTTCTCCCGAAGAGTTGCATTGAGATGATTACTTATAACAGGTTTCAAAAAGTCTGCTTCTTGTTGACATTTTACTAAAATTTCAGAATCCTTCCCATCTGCTTCTATAACTATCCGATTGTAGAATGTTCGAGCACCCTGAAATTAATATTCATAGTTTAGATTTTAAATATTGAAATGGTGCTCTTGAAGCGTTAATGGTATATTTAGATCTCAAATCTCAATTGTATTAGCAAATACAATGCGACATGCAACTTTCTCTCCACGCATCATTGAAGCTCCCACGACTCTTTTCTAATTGACTGTATTTTTACCTGTACATGTACTCGTACGTGAATAAAAAAAAAAAGCAAGACAAGACATTTTTAGCAATAGCCTGTAGCATCAGACAGAGACATTTTAAAGGTTTAAGTATTTAAATAAGTATTAAAATCAGTTAAAACTACTGCTACACCTAAAGGGATTCCTGAGAAGGATTGAAAATGAAGGATGCTTTCGGAAACTAAGTGGGGGTATCCGTTATAAGTTTATCTAACTTATAACTGAAGTATCATTAAAAACAGCTTAGTCAGAAAATGGTATCATGTGGAAGCTGTATAGTAGTGTTAGTATGTAGTAGTCGGTCAATTAAATGAGAAAAATCCACTTCCAAAGTTCCAAGCTTGAAATTCTTTAAATGCTTGAATGATAAGTATGAATTCTTGAAGAAGGCTAGGGATTTGCATTGTGTTTGAAATGTATAAAGTAATTTAGTGATTACATTACAAAATTACATCGAAATTACAATGTGGGCTATGAGGAGCACACGAATTTCCCATCAGCTAAGCCACCACTGCCATTAGCAACTATAGCACCTCAAACTCAACGACTAGAGACCATTTTTTGAGGAAGCTATTAAACCATCCTCGTGTTAAAACTTTGTCAGCTAAATTACTAAATTATCATTGCATGCACTTCTGTCATATCTTTTTACTGTAAGGACATACAACCAACTGATTTCCCGAGGAAGGAAATAAAGATAAAGTATTATCTGGTTTGTATTTTTGTTTTTCTTAAAAAGAAACAGCTCATAAAGTGTGCTCTTACTTGTGTTTTGATGACGATGAACCTATTAGCACGTGCTTTTTAATAAGTTTTTTTATTATATAAAATTGAATTTAAAAATCTATAACAATTCAAAATCAATCCTACTTTTGAAACATATCTATATTACAGCTATTTAATCTCGTGCTGGTATGGGTTTCTAGGTTCATGCGTTTCAAATCAGCTTTTACATTTAGGATAAGCTTCAGACATATTTAAGGAAGTTCGTGACTTATCAATCACTAAATCTCCCATGAAAAGCTTGGAGTTGACGGACGATCGAATACGAAATAGTTGAATCGAGGGTCAGGAAACCCACGAGCCTACGAACGATACAGATACAACAATTACGAAACAAGCCAAGAAAGGTAAAATTGCGTGGGATTGAAAACTGATACGAAAATGGAACTTCAAATGGCTGAGCCAAAAGACTTGAAACTATAAAAGCTAAATACTTTAAAAATCTTTAAAAGCATTGCAGTGTGCTACTACTACTACTATAACAATTCTTCTACACAGTAGAATGACTGCGGTGGGAAAGTAATATCAATTAGCTTAGCCACAAAGGAGAGAACAATAACGGAGATTATCAGTTAAAGGCTCAAAGCAGAATCCCATGCATAAGAGCTAGAAAGCTAGTACACCATGGCCAATAATAATAATATCAGTAAACCACGAGCATCAGAAGAATCCATCATCAGTATCAGAAACTATGAGACATCCAGCTAATCTTATAACATGAGATAATTCAAAGAAATCAGCATACGAAGCCTTACCGTTATCTTATTGAGGATTTGAGCTGTTCCACAACGGTAGTAGTCTCTTAATGATAAGCGAAATTTAAGAAGGTCACTAGAAACTTCTCGGTCGGGTTGACAGGATGGTTCTAATTTTTAGTAGTTTGTGGGTTTCAGCGTGACACGATCCAAGAATATGAAACAAAAAACAGATAAACAACATGCATTATATTTATTGTCATTCATACATTTTATTTTTATTTTTTAGCTTAATAACTTTTTTTAATTGCTTGGGTGTATAATTTTTTATATTTATTAGGAAATAATATAATCAAAAGTAAACAGAGCAAACCCAACTACAGTACAATTACACAAGTATCCAGTAGGTTCTTCTAAGAACTAAGAAGGTGGGTGTGTAATAATAAAGTTTGTTGTCTCAACATTTTTTAAGGATTGACATTTTTTTCAAGATGATTTAGGAAGTAGTAAACTAAAATAAAAAAATATTTCAATTTGAAAGGGTTCACGAAATATTTAGTTCTTCTTAATTCTTATTTTAAAATGCAATCGGTACTTCTGCAATGATTTTTTTATTAGTCTTAAAAAGTGTGGGTGTAGTATCTCTTTATTTGGATTATGCCTTACTAGGAACGCCCTTGCATTTCGTTATTAGGCAGAGGCAACAGCATGTCAATGACAGAATGTTTGTTACTGTTGCCTGATTATTTGCAGTGCTATCAACTATTGCACTTTGCTTAGGTATTTTAAAAAAGGTTAAAAATCAACAAGATTTGGGCGATGTTTTGAGATAGATTTGAGATTCGAGTATAACGTTTCTTTCATTGTGGTGGTGATGTTTCATTGCTACGGATTAATGATTGAATTGGCTGGCTTGGTTTGCCTCTTTTAGATAGATTTAGCCTATAACTTTATAAAGGTTGAAGGTAGCCTTGGATTTTGATCGAACTGATTAAATGGTTGTGGCTTCAGACGATTAAGATTATTTCTATAGCTGAGCTACAAAACTTTGAATAGTTGACAATGGATGCTCTATTTCCAAGTTGCTATTCAATGAATTGAACAATAAGAATTGGAGTACGAAAAATACAGATATTAAGCCTTGATCCTTTGTACTTGTGAAGTTTTTTTATATTTAAATTCTGGATTAATCGTCGATGATTATTGGTTTTCTGTCACTCACCTGGGTAGTTTTTCAGTCCTAGGAGATATGCATCTTTTATATTGGATCCAGTGATCTCCACTCGCATCTCGTCATCGTCACAAAATATTCTCGTAGAAACTGCAAACATTAAAAAAACATAAGGGTAATTAGATCTTCCCAATTCTCAGTAAATATGCCTTTTTTTCAAGACTAAAAAAATTACAAAGAAAATTACTTGACAGAGATTAGTCATTTCAAGTAGTGCATCAAAGTCAATTTTAATTCGATTTTCTGTAGGCGATAATTACCCCGTACCCACACACCTTGCAATTTGAAGGCTTCACTAACTCCCTGAGGTTACTGTTAATTTTAACTCTGAAATCATTCATGATTGATGATTCATAAATGGAATGAGTAGTCCATTTCCAATTGAAATCTCAAACTCAAGGACATTTTAAATTATAATTTTTTTTTATTATAATAATCCAAGTGTCTTGACGCCCATTAAAGTCTAAGGTGCAACCAGAAAACTGCATCTTCAAACTGCCAGACTGGCTGATTGGGATGAATTGTTAGAACAAATTTGCAAATCACACCTTGCAAAATTAAGTATTAGCAGGTGTGGAATGTTATGAAGAATAGAATTTTCAATTTATTTCTTTAAAAATCAGGAAGCTTAAACTCTCAGTTATTAATATTATCATCAAGTAGACAGCATCATATATGATATTTGCATGACATTAAGCCTCTTGAATCTTTAAAATCTTCAAAGCTTCAAAGCTTCTTTCCATTTCAAACAATTGCATTTCAATTTCAACAAATATTTTTTTGTCTACAACTGCTAATTTGTTAGCTAAATACCACCGTGTGGGATGTTACATGTCGGATGTTGTTGTTTGCTTTTTTCCCAAATGTTAACTGAATTTGATTAACAACCCGTTCTCTTCCAAACTTCAATTTCAATACAATTTAAAACACAACAATGGTTCATAATGATAATGAAAAAAGCAGGAGTCTTCTTCTTTTTACAAGTAAAAAACAAAAACCCACACAAACAGGGGAAAAGGATGATGAAGATTATTATATACTCGGGTTAGGAAGTATGATGGATGAGATATATAATAAAATTGGATAAAAAAATTATAAAAAAATCCACACACTATATACTATTACATACAACTACAATGAGTAGATAAATAGGGTCTTTTTTACTGATAAAATAAAAGTAACAATCTAACAATCAACAATAGGTGAAATTATTGCCACTACTGTTGACTTCTGACTTATGTCTCTGAGTATTTAGTGAGTTGAAACCGCAAGACAACCTTTTTGTGGTACGTTATAATTTTTTTTTAATTCAAAGAACCTACTCCTACAACTTTACGGAAGCTTGCCTAATTTTCCTTTTGATTTAGTTGACTTTAGAATTTAATTGTTAATTGAAAGAAAGGGAAATAGACGTTTCAGATTTCACACAATCAGCGTCAGACAGGAGGATTGAGGAATTCACAAAAACAAGCAAACCGGGTCTACTATACTAAATGCTAAATAGGAAAATAAAAAAAATTAACGAACAAGAAGAGAGAACATATCAAATGGAACATCCAACTGTTTCCTGTTGGATAGTTTCAAGAGTCGGAAGCTTGGAAGGAATTTTTTCGAAATAAAAACCCCTGGCTTCCTGCTTATTTATTCGCTCTATTGATGAAGCAGAAGGCTAATAAATGTAATGAAATGAAATTAACCAGTGATTTTATGAACTATGAAGATTCACTTTATAAATTCAAGTTCAATCTTCAACTTTTTAAGAAGAAGAAAAAATTTATTATCCGATTCCAGATCAATTTTGCTCCTTGGATCATGAGATTAATTAGCTTGAAATCATCTTTTAATGTTAAGATATAAAAAGATTAGGGAGATTTGAGGCTTAGGGAAACCAGAAATGGGAAATGGAGATTTTAATCTTTGTATTCTGTTCAATCCTATGTGATTTTGAGGAACTGCCATGTGTAACACTCATTTTAAAACCTACCCGTCTTACGCTTTTGGAAGTATTGCGAATTAGTTGCATATGAATGTTTGTAATTGTTTTTAGTTACACATACACATGCATGCAATTGTTGTTGATAATAGTTTGAGATTCATGTTTTGTTTTTGTGTTCCTTGTTGTAAAAAATAAAATAACATCTTCCTGCTACTACTCGTCCGATTTTAATCCTGATAGAACTCTTGGGTGAAATTTCACATAAATCTGAGTGTAAAAATTGCAAAATCCTTGTAATAGCTGTTAGTAATAAAACTTTTAGATAAAAACCGCATGTTGTTCCATTTCTGTCAGAATCTAACTGTTTTAAAAAAAAAAACATAAAAACAACAAGGGAATAAAACAAGGTTTTCTAAATAAGAGATTTTACAGATTTATTTCTTACGGATTCTTACGCATTCCAGATCCTCATCGACCCAACGAATTTTAATTTGTGTAAAGTTTTACATTTTAAAAAAACATCTGGCTAATAAATTTAACCGTTTAAACCCAAACCGAGCATAAAAAAGGGATTATCTTGGATTATGTAGGATGACAAGGAAAGAGCAAAAAGTCCTTAACAATGCAGCTATATTTCATTCAAACGCATTTTGTAATTAATGATTAATCACCAAATTAAACTTTTTTAAGGTGGTCGTTTGTCTGCGTAATTTGTATTTTATTTTATTGCCATGCTTTAAACCAGACGAGAGATAAGAGTCAGATTTGAAAGTATAGTTTTAAATCATCTTATTGTGCAATTCTCCTTGTACAATTACTATAATTAACGAAGCCTATTCAAATACGGTCCTCGAGATTTGTATTTGAATTATACACAGTTTAGAATTTAAATGGAGCCCAATTGCATGCAATAATGAAATAGGCATAAGAATCTCGTAATTAAAACCAGCTTTACTTTCTTTCGTAGATTTGCATGAGGAACAAATTAGGCTCATGGATAACTCACAGGTAATAAAAAATCATGAGTTGCAATTTGTATTAAAAAATATATAAAACTCAGTTTGTCATTGGACACATTGAACTGAAAAAAAAAAACAGATGAAAACATCATGCAAGAAGGTTAATTAACTTTGAGTAGGTTGTTTTATAGGTTCTTCTAATTAGGTTTATTTATTTACAAGGATGTTTGTTTCTGTAAGTTGTTGCATTAGTGTATTTTTGAAGAACATTTTTTAATAGTTTTTATTTTTTTTTTAATTTCAGGGATAATTCTTGAATTTTTTAGGTAGATTATTTTTTTGAAGTTTGAATAGATTTTGAAGTTCTTTTGTGTTTTTAAAAAACACTTACCATTGGCATCACAGAATCCAGAAAAGTAAAATAATCCAATCAAAACTAAAAAGCTGATCCGATTGATCCAAGAAGCCGATTTAAAACGGTTCATTTTTAATAAGCTGTAGAAATTCTTCATGTCTCCTTAAAGCTAGGTGACCATTGAGACTAATCTACATATTTTTTATATCACAAATATCAATCACACTCGTTCCCTTCACCCTTGAGCTTTTAGGCTTGAGCCTTAAAAATAACTGTAAACTCTTCTTTTTTTCAAGGTATCAGCCCTTAATTTCGTTTATATTTTTAAGGACGGTTGAGTACTTCTGGATTCAAAGTACTTTCAGACTTGTGGCTAAAGTAACACTAGCTCTTAAGAGCAAATACACGCACCGACAATAACAAAACTCTATGTAACAATAATAATGATAGTGCAATGTGGGAACTGTTCACTACCTTAGTGTCTAGAAGTCTTTGAGTCTTAACTACTTCTGGTAAACGAACGAACGTACCAACTACTCTACCAAATGTGGACTAACTAAAAAGTTTAAAAGGAACATGCCATCCTTTTTTAGAGAGTTGCCTATTCTTACAATTCTTATTCTATTCTATCTACCTGAGCTTTTTGTACAACAATCTTCTTAAGGAGGACTCTTCTTATTTCAGACTCTTGTACATGTTAATGGAGAGTGTGGTGTAATAAAGGCTTTAATCTACGAGTCTTGTGTACACAGGCTCCCTCGCCTACTACATACATCGTCTTGTAATAAGAATAAGATCCTTCATGCCTTCATCACTATCATCGTCATTTTAACCATTTTAAGGATTTACTTGCATCATAACACTCGTAACAAAAATAATAAATATAAACCCATCAATAATATCATATTATCATTTAGTGCTGGGAGTTGTGGAAAGGTTACACATAAAAACATCACAAGAAATGCTTAAACAAGAGCCGTTTTTTCAGCCGCACCCCTTAAAAAGTTAGTGTTACCATTAGTTTGAATTGTGGATTGTTGACTGCTTTTAGCGAAGCATTTAGCAGAAAGAAAGGTTTTTAGGGTTTAAAGAGTTTAAACTTTATGAAGAGTAAATGTTTAGGTGTTTAGAAGTGTGAAGGTTTTTTATTCTTTGAAAGACACAACATTTTTAATTCAGCCAAGCACAACCTTTCCTTTTTGGAATTAAATACAAAATCATCATCAAAAGTTTTGGCATATTTTATTTTATATAATGGTATTATATTTATATTATGGGGTTTGGACCATGAGGTATGTAATCATAATATTAGAGCTTGAGGAAAAACAGGTTGCCTTTTTGCTAAATTACTAAATATGAAATATTAATATATATAAAAAATAGAAGGTTAGGCTAATAAATGGGGATAAATTGAAGAGATGGTTTCATTCTTGAGTATCTTCAGATGTTTTAGAGTTGATTTGGTTGTCAGCCAGGGCAACCCCTTTTATGGAAACTGGGAACGGTGTGAGTAATAAATTGATTGGATGTAATATTTTGATATGATGATGATGATCTTGTACGTGATCTCCATTGCGGAAAGATGTTTCCAAGAATGTTAAAAAGTTTAAGAGTTGAAGAAGAAGAAAAAACAGTTCTTTAGAAATCGGGGGCTTTGATACTTTCAACTTTAAAAGTTGAAAGGTTTTTCACTTGCTATTTTTGCGTGCAGTAGCAGTAGTAGTAGTAGAGTTGTTAGGATGACATGTGGGATAAAATGCAGATGTAGACTATAATATGTATTTATGTGGTACTGGAGGCAACAACCTAGATTCTTGACACGGACAATAGAAAAAGTGTTTCGAAAACTGACAAGTTTGTGTGAGGGAGATGAAGCGTGTAGTATTCTAAAGTTTTCTGAGGTCAACGTCGACGTCAACGTTACCAAGAATAGAGTCAACAATAAGTTCAAAGAAAGCAAAAGATACCTCCATCCAGCTTCACTGTGATCTCATCTTCTGAAGGAAGAAAAACGTATCTACACTAATAAAAGTTAAATAATTAAAAGTATTTTTCTTCAAAATCTAGTTAATTAATTTATCATATTGGAATTTGGTTTATCTATTTGGTAATGTTAAAAAACAGACGGACGAAATGGAAGTAGAATCTCAATCTGTTATAATTAAAAAATTAAATTCCTACCAGGTTTTTCAAAATTTGGTTGAATAATTTATCATATTGGAATTTGTTTTTAGAATATTGTGTAAAACTGCAATATTTTAGTTTTCTAATTGATTTTTTTTTAAAATTTCTTCCAATTTAAAATTATTTAATCGAGCTGCTCAAAACAGACAAAAACTGTGGTAATAGTTAAAGTTTTAGAATTTGTTTGTTCATCATCTACTACACTGCAAAAATTAAATTCCTCTAAACTTTTCAAAATCTGGTCTATTAATTTACCATAAATTTAGGTTTACATTGCAATATTTTATGTCCAATCGATTTATTTTTGAAATTTCTTTCAATTTTAAAATTATCGATTTTGTCCTATTAAAAGCTGGCAAAACCTGTTGAAATAGTAAAAAAGAAAAACACGGATGTAGCAAATGCAATCCTTCAAGAATAAAACGCATCTCAGTCTATATTATTTGATGATTCAAAGTTCCAAACTTTTTCCAAAGATTTTTCAAGTGGGAGAAGAAATTCCTTTTAAGGAACATGCACTCAAGACTCGAGACTCAACTAGCTCAAAGAATACAAAAAGCGACTAATACATTAAATGTACAGACATTATTATAGACATGACACCATGTAGGAATTACTTTAGATTTGGTTTTGGTACTCAGTCTCTATTGTTCTCTGCTTAGTGTTTTCAACTTATTTCGTTATTGTTAGAATATACATAAAGCCTTACCACTTTTCTTGTTTTTAAAAGCTCAAGTCGAAACATTGTAAGGTGGTTGAAACGTTAAGGAGCCAAGTAACTTTGGGGTTGTTTAGAAATTGTGTTTCTTAAGAATATCTTCAAAATGAAAACTGTAGGTCGTTTTTAAGAAGACAAAGTCAAATTGTTTCAATGAATTAAATCTGACTAATTTCTAAACTGTCGGCTGACTGACGTAGTTTGTGACTAGTCCTGAAAGTATTCAAAAAAGAGCATTCGTGTAAGAATGAACTCTGACTTGGATATCTAGAATCTAAACATTCTGATCCCATCTTAGAATATATATTTATATGTAGACGATTACGAATTACGAGTAGGACACTTTTCTGTCTCTTGTGTCTCTACAACTTAGCTGGTGGTGTTTATTCTATTGTCTGTTTGTATTATTACATGCATGCGTGAATTTCAGATCCGTCTCTCATTTCATTTGATGTGACGAATGGTTTAAAACTTTAAAAGGTCACAAGCGATCACTGATGTGTGTTCGTCTTCTTTTTTCAAGCCAATTATACTATTCAGAAAAGGTCCTTGTCCATCCATCTTATCGCTACTGACGCTACCAAAAGTAGTGAATAAAGAGTACGATCTGGGATTTTGATTTCCCACTTGGGATTTAAGGGGTCTCAGAAAATGAGTTCCAGCTGGGATTTTCTGGGATTAATTGCGTTTTTAATAAGAAAATTAATGTTAAACCATAAGAAAATTCCAAAAATGTTATTTTACTCATAACGCTAATTAGGTTTTGATTTGTTTTTAAACCTGACGTTTAAATTATTTTGCAGTTTTAACTGTTATTACATCTGACCACTTGTCATACCCCATCAAATTCACAATTCCTGTAAAATCCAGAAAATCCATTTCATTCCACTGTGACAGGAAATGCAGCTCTAAAATAGAATTTTCACAACCCTGGTAAATATAATCGTATTGTCATTTGGTTCTACTTCCATGGATAGAATGTCCATTCACAACTTTTTTAAATAAGAAACTATTTAACTACGTATAAGTAAGTGCTTTCAGTTTTAATGTTTGTAGAACAATAGGTCTTAAAACTTGAAAGAGACTTGAGTTCCTGTCCTCCGTCCTCAGCAGCATTCGATTAGTTTATCCATGGATGATAATGAGAAAATTATTCATGAATTTGTACTATTATCTCAAAAGATCTCTACCTTCTTGGTTTGGTTAGTTGTTTTTAGATGTGTCGTTGTTTGTTGGAAATGGAAAGCATGGGGTTGAGAAAAAAAATCAAGTAGTTGAAGGTCAGAGGTGATCAAAATGAGTCGAAATCCGTCATGATGTCATTATTTTGTATTTCTTTGAATGGAGATTTTTGAAGATTAAAGACTCGACTAGTAATATTTGTAGACATGCTCCTTGCCTACTGCTTTTGTTTAAATAAATTGATTATTTAGCAACTTTTTTTGCATTTGATCACGACTCTGGGATCTTGTGGACTTTTATTAGAGGATGAATATGATTAAGAGGAAAAATGCATTTAATTTGTTGTATAAACATTTAGTTTTAGATATCATGTGTGTGTGGTATAAAATCAGTAGTTCGTCACTGTGGAATTACATATAAATGTTATATCCTGTTTGAAAAAAAATCAATTTAAGCACATTTTTGTGTTTTATGTAAGTAATTGTTGTACTGAGGTTGTTTTTGATAATTGTTCTATTCTGATTAAACAATCTACTGCAGTAATATTTTGAAATGATATGCAGTCTTGTAATTTGAAATTTAAAAAAAATTAAGAAGAACTATGCAACCTTAACATTTTGATGATGCCAAGCTCAAATCAATTCTTTTAGATTAAAGATAATCACAATCTGATTGTTTTTTGTTACAAATATAACTAATTTACTGTTACAAAATGAATACATTCTTACAGAAAAAGGCAGATAAGCACTTTAAATTTAAAATGACATTGGCCTAATCAATACATATCCTTCAGGAAATGTAAGATATCTTGATGGAATACTTCATTATCCACAACAACTCTCTAACAGATCTAATGTTGGTATAAAAATTAAATAACATACGAATTCAAACATCTGGATTCATCAAGCAACAAATTCCCTAAAAGTATTTAAAATGATAGCTGATTCGTAAATATTTTAAATTAATAAAGAACTAATTTGTATGAAGTATCAAAAAACGGAAAAAATACATATGCATTAAATTCAAAGTTGACATTTACTTTACTACAATTCAATGATCAATTACGGTCTTACATTGAATTTTAAATACCATCTAGAGTTGTAAAGAAAATTTTAAACCTGCTCAAATTCTGAAAAATGGATTTTCAAAGCTAAATTAGTTTTTAAATTAACAAATCATAAAAAAAGTAAATAAACAAATCTAGCGTTTTACAAAATATCTAGCGCTTCAAATTAAAATGGTTCAATTTTTTTGGATCACTTCAAACTAAGTTTTTGTGTGTTAGGTTTCGTGCAGATTTTGTTTAAGAAATATGCATTTCAAAATCCAATCGATGTCTTCGATTCAGAATTAGCATATTCAAATTTGCATTCACACTATGAACAATGGTGTACATATCATATTTCCAAATTGATGATGACTTTTTTGTATTAACTTTGATAACAAATTTGACTGTGTATTTCAATAAAACATAAGTAACATTATTCTCATTTGGTAGGTTAACCAAATACAGAATAATTATTTAATTCGTTAACAAATACAGCTGCTGTAACAAATGAATTTTATTAAAATAGATAAACCGACCAAAGTGTAGTCATACATATGTAATTCCAGTTTATTCCAATCGATGACGGATTTTACACTTCTAAGAATTAATGTCTCATCTAATTACTAGGTACACACATCTATGAATGGTCTCCATAATTTGATTTATCTATTTTGAAGCTTGACATGATTAAGATGACAATAGCAGAATAAGACAACGAGCATTGAATTTCTAGAATATCAAGACTTTAGATTATTGAAATACTTTTCTTTGTAGGTTCTGCAATTGCAAATCATTCACTCATCCTTGAATCATCGGACAGGAAAAACCCGATTGTCAAGTCCAAAAGTGTCGATT
>JAQGBQ010000723.1:0-17037 GCA_034698485.1 Vertagopus arboreus
AGTTATCATAGTTCTCCTTGTGTTTGCAGATACTATTTTATCCTTAGTTTGATTTTTTAAGCATTTGCTAAAAATCGTTTTGGTGTAAATAATTTTAACAAGGATGAGTGCCAGTAATCTTTTCTCTCATCAATGTGGACTTTGAATAAAAGTTGAGCTTTGCTCCAGAGAAGAAAAAAATGGAGTAAGAGAGTTTACAAATGTGTAGAAACTGGCCATTAAATAATTATATTTATTTCTATGAACATTCAGAATAGATACTGCATTAACTGCAGTTCACTCGCATGTTAAAAAGCTTTGATTCACTATTCTGCCAATTTCGCTAGGCACCCAAGGCATCCAAGCTTGCCATTTATAATTATTAGTAATTAGGGAATATAGAAACAGAACTGTTGGAGCTTGGGAAACTTTTCTAAACAAATCTCACAACAATCTGAGACTTTATTAGTAAACTACTAAGCCTTGCTTGTATTTACGCCAATGTTTTCCTGTTGATTGCTCATTTCTCGGATCAAACCACCTCTTCTTTCATTCAAATTCTAGAATCTGTATCAGTAAAAGTATTTATCTATGTGGTCAAAAAGTGAAAAACAAAGCAGTGACTTGCAAAAACATGTCCTTTAAATTGATTAATCGTACCCTATAGTCGTATATTGTGGTTGTTCTGAACATAATAATCAACTTAGTGACTATCCTACCGTCTCAAATATAAATTTGACAAATCAAATGGCATTCCTATTAAAGTTAATATAATATCGATAACCTATCGTCTTGATATTTCTGAATATCGCATTTAGGTTAAAATATGTGTACAATTTACTTGGCGTATGGGTTGGTTAAGGTGTGTTTTAATGAGAGTCATTTCGTTTTTTCAAAATCTCCCAAAACTGTATGATGATTATACGTATGGAATGATTTGATTAATCTAATTAGTTTCTTATTATTCTATTTTCAGGAAAATTAAAGAACTAAAGTCTATACCAGTTCCACCTTGGTCAAGAATGCTAAAAACGACTGATTTTCCTTGACAGCAATCCAATCTCAGGATTGTAAACAAAAGTCAATCATTAATGCTTTACACTTGAAAATGGATGAATATTAAGACAATCAATAATCCAACCGGTCTGTGCTGCAATGAACTGTGCAATAGCAAAAGGAAAAGTATCGAAAGAAGCAAGTTGATATTCAGCAAACGAACTTGGGTCGAGTGTAGTTTACACCGATGCAATTTAAGTTGAATTAAAGAAGTTGAATGACGATTGAATTAGAGTGATCGGCTAACGAAGCTCTGGCTTGCCTTCCTTGCGGGAGATGCACAAAGTAAATTGACAAAAACCTATGAACCAAGAGATGTTGGATTGATGACCCAATGACCAACTTTCTCATGTCCCGATGCAGCAAGAGCAGCAAAACTCTTCTAATCATTTTCGTGGTCTCTCTCATCTGGCTGAATATTTACATCACTGGTGTACTCCGACAAGATCATTCATCATTAAATAACAAGAGGTTAGCCCCACCAACTATTCTTACTTAATTTGTATACAGAATATCACTTCAAATTCTATTCGAAACAACAACACGTTCAACGTTTAGTCTTTTACTTAATGCTTCATCGTTCCCAATCCTAATTTTGCGGATGAACGAACTAATTCTAAATACTTGAATACTTGCTTGGTTTTTTCCTTCTTCAAGACATTGTGTTTGAGTGGTTCAAATGTAAAGTGATTTAGACTCACACATATCCTATATTTCATCCTATTTCATGGTTTGTAATTTTGTAGAGTTTGAATGCTGTGAGGTAGTATGAATATGAAGTCATTTTGTAGTTAAGATTCAAAGATTTAGTCACTACTACTATAGTGCCCTTTCTAATTGGTTCCATTTGCACGAATTACAGTCATAATGATACTCATTTTCGTTCAAAATCCTCAAGTCGCATTTATGGCTTAATCGCGTGAACTAGGATTACTTCACATACTTTAGATATATACAGGTCACAGTCACATATGAAGAAAGAAACGCTGTGTTATAAGCGTACTACAAATTTCAGTGCATCAAGAGCCTGATCCCGCACTCTGAGTTCATAATAATGAATAGATCTTTTGTTTCTACTGAGAACCACTGAGAGGGTCTAATGAGTTTAATATTATAGCTTGCATGTAGAAAAGTAAAATGATAAAAAAAATAATAATATGTCGCTAAAAACTAGTTTTATCAAAGCTAAGCAATTAAGACATTTTAGTTTGGCCAGCATTTGTGAGCAAGGAAGGCGTTTTATTTATCTTAGGTTGACGAGTATTGCTCTGTTGCAAATGTATTCATGTAACTTTACTGATAATATTATTACGGTGACCATAATCCCATAAAACACAAGTGGGGAGTAATGTCTGCTGTGTAGTTTAATCGAAATCATAACCATAACCGAAGTGGTTTTCTATAGAATTGAATTGAAAGGTTTTTTCCTCTTTATAATTTATATATCATTCTACATTGAAGAAAGGAAGGAAGGCCTAAAGGGTTAAGTAATAATGTTGGTTTAGCTTATAAGAGAAATAGTACAAGTTATAGTAAGTATATTATATCTGGCGATAAAGTTGATACTGAGGATATTAGTGATTGGTTTTTTGTCTGGTATTATATTGCATGATGAATATGAATGCGAATTTTATATAAAACATCCTACGCATCTCTGGTTGATCGTGTGAAAAAGGTAGGGAGGGCCGCACATGGAAAAATAATCGTCCCGTTAGTATTAAATATGTTTCAGACGAATTAATGCATTCATGAAAGCAGGAAGGATTGACTGATGTTGATGATGATGATGATACGTGTACACAAAATATGTAACTGGATCTCGTGAGGAATGCATTCGTAATTTGTAGTTTGGTTTATTTAAAAAAGGGTATGATAATAATATCATACAAATAATATCGGCAACTACTCCAACCTCCATGTATTTATTATATCTTTGTATGGTTTGTATCCATTTGGTTTTTGTGGTATTTAACGAAATTCGACGTAACATCTACCATGGGTGGCCAAAACACAAAATACTTCTTCTGGAAAACACTTTACTTCGCCAAAATACAAAATACCGATACAGGATTAAAATGTTTTTACAAAAACTATTTTTTATTCTCATTTTAAATTAAGCAATTTTGAAGAAAAAAATCTAATATCAGTGTCGCTCATGAAATTATTATAAGAAAAAGAATTTCGTAGTTGATAACTACAAGTTTGAGATGCCAAAAAAACAAAATGTTTGCTCAAAATTGAGAAAATGCAAAATATTTTTATTATCTACCTTATTAAAATATCAAAATTGTATTTCTATGCTGGTGAAGTATTTTGGCCATCCTTGCTAACTGCCACACTATTATTATTTTCTTGTTGTTATTTATTACTGGTTTGAATCCTGAAATGGTAACATGTAACATTGAGGATAATCTAAAATGAAAAATTAAGGAGGGATATTTTTTGTTAGATAATAGATTTATTTAAGTAAACATATATTAAATTTCATGTCTGCTTGCATGCAAGAACAACAAAAAAGTATTGGACGATTGGACTATCTGTTCATACTTATTAGCCTTATTGTATTAAGATTGAATGTGAAGTAATTATTATTTTTCATCGTTCAAAATGTTCAAAGCGTACGTACATGCAAATGTCAATTTTTTGCGACTGATCGATAAAGGCTGGCAGATTATCCAAGAATTTCTAGAAGAACTTGGTATTAATTTATTTTTCAACTAAATTCTAATTATCCACGAAACATGTAATGTGCTCGTAATCACAAATGGTTAAAAGGTACGTGATGATTACATTGTTGTTCGTGAGGTTGAAAGTTTAATTATAAATTTTAATGGTAGAGAACTAAATATGTAGGCTTAAAATTTAGTTTAAATAAAATAAGCAAAATGTTGTGGTTAGACGATTGTAATAATTCTTGGCCTAATAGGTTCTGCTAATTTAGGTACTCATTATTCTAGGATTATGAGAAAAGGTAGCAGCCTAATTGCCAAAGTTTACTCTCTTTTCTTTTCGTTTTTAGTATTAAAACTTTTCTGTGATATTGTAGATTTGTTTTTAGAAAAATAAGCAAAATAGGAGAGATAGCTGTTATGTTATCAGTTATAATAATTGATAAAGAGGCAGATCCCTTTCATTCAATGCTGATCGATATCGAGAGATTTACGTCATAGGTTCAATTATAAAAAAGGGCAATTGTAATCTTGAAGAAGATTAGGGAGATAACAGTTGAGGTTTAAAGCAGATCCCGTTTGACGAAACTAAAGGGAAATTATTTCTTTGCGAGTCAAATGTATGATGGTCTGTTAGGAAGATTGAATGATTAGGAAAAGTCATACTCGTTGGACGAGACCACTCTTGGTTCTAAAAATCAGGAGATTATCAAGCAATTTTGTGCACAGCAGTTGGCAAGGAAAGTGTTGTATGTAGTACTGTTGACCAAGTGGATCATTACATTTTGTATTATTTATTGTACAAGAAATGAAGAAGAGATGCCTTCATCCAGTTTCTAAACGCTTGATCTACACACACCTGCTGCTCCAATATATTCGCAAAATGAACATTAATGCCATTTCCTCAACCACCCAAGATCAGTTGGGGTTCGGTTTGTAGCGAACTGACAAGTGGCAATCGGTGAGATGCCTGGATTGTATTACAATTGTATTTGTTGCGAGTGTTGAATGTATTTCTGCCATGAGTTGTGTTTGGTGTGTGTGGATTGGACCTCATTTATTATCTTTAATTCGAGCCAGTTTCATCTGGTTTCTGTTGGTTCATGGTTCCTTGCCTACGAACTTCTCAGCGACTTCAAACTTGTATAGTATGTTAAAGGTCTTCCTTTGATAAAGATTTGTTATGCGTGACTTCGCCTCTCTCTCTGTATCCTTTCAGTTTTTGTGTTGTAGAAGTCAAAAAGCCAAAGCATAGGTCGTTTACGCCAGCAAACGCTCTTTGCTTCTTTTATAGACTTTCTTTCCTATGAACGTCTAGTTATGTGGTTTCATGTCTTATTATGATGCTCTAGTTTGGATGGGTGACGGGAATAAATAAATTATTCAACACATTGGTACTTGGAAGAACAATCAATAAGGGCGACAATGAAATACTTTTGTTATTCGTAATGAACACTATTGATCGAAAAACCGAAAACGTGGTATTGCATGTTGCTCTAAAGCCAAGGTTGTCATATAGAATTGAATGATTCATCATGTTTATTACACCTAGGAAAGTTTGGACAAGTGGGTTTAATTTCATAGTGGATATCACTTATAGGATTGCAAACTTTAAAGCAGGCGTGGTGAATATCCGATATTTTCTTTCCTTCTGAAACTTCTTGTCCTTGAAATTTTGCTTTAATGTTTTAAAGCTTCTTTTTAGTAGCTTTTAGAGAGCTATGGAAAAATTCAGATTCAGTGGTATAAATATCTAATAAAATATGCAGCGTTAGCGTTGTTGCATACAAGCCCTACTTAACTATACATTAAAGAATGCACAAAGATCATCCCATCGTCATATTATAGTCGACGTTTTTTGTTTGTCAGCATTTCTGAATGGATTTTTGAGATTATTATAGAGTGTAGTGATGGAGTGTAATTCAGTCAGCAAGAACTTGATACACATGTAAAGTACGTCTCTACTACTAAGGGAAAGAATTCATGGAACTAAAGATAGCTGGTGATATGACACGGAACACAACAAGAGAAGAGAATGTTAAGCGGATTTAAATGGGGCAGATAAGCGGATTTATTGGCGTACTTTGTTTTGTGTATGGACGCTTAGATGCAAAACAGGCACAATTCTGCAGACCTGTCGTAAATTACCTTACGAATAATGTGAATAATGACTAGAAAGAACCACACGAATACACCATAGCATATCTATATCTGTTAGATTTGGACTCAGGAAAATATGCTGGTTTAAAATATGAAGACAAATGTAGTTAGATTTAAATACTCGGCGAGGTCTGGAACGGATGAGGAAAATACATTTATTTCAGCTTAAATGTATGTTGAAACGAATGAAAATTTATGTTTTAAGCAATGCAATGTACAATCAACATGCTCATATGTGTCAATTAATTTCTAAAACTAATGTGGTTCACACAGGTCGGAGGAAAAAGACGAGTCATCATCAGGCGGTGGAAATGGTGGTGTTTGGAGTGGGGGGCTCGAGAATGGGCGACTTGGGACCCCAGCGTTTATCAACGTACCTGAAACTGAAGCCCTTACTAAAGAAGAAATTGCCGAGATAACCAAGCAAATTAAGTTCCGGAATGATGAGCAGGTTTAAATCCATTTAATTCTATGTAGATAAATAAATACAATTAAAAGCAGGGATTTTCAAGAACTAAGTGTTAAAATCCAAACTCATCTAAACCTTGAACTGAGATAATTGATTGAGGAAAAAAGCTGTTTAATGAGATTTATCGTTTTTAATCAATTTGTACTAGTTGGATTTATTTTAAAATGATGTCTGGCTGGATTGGCCTGTAACAGTGTGATGAGAAATAGGATAATTTGATAGTTGAGTAAAGACTAGGCAGATCATTTGCAGAATTTGCACTTTACTTTTTATGAAATTGGATCAGGCGTGGCAGGGGGGAGAGACCAGAGAGCGTTTAGTTAGAAATGTGTAATTCCATTTAGCAAGATTTGATCTAATCCTCTTGCCATATGCATAGAAGAAATAAGAAAGAACAAAGAGCATTTGGGTATTAGTTCCTTTAAATTAATAATTGATTAAATATGTGTTGAGTGGCTTAAGCGTATCTAGTCTCAACCCCGAGTTATGTAGGTTGAACTTATGTGTTCGTTTACAGAATAAATTAGATTAACTAATTGGATTCATATAAAAACACCTCTAGGAAGGAAAGGAGGTAGAATTACTTGGCAGGGTCTATGGCTTCGGATTATTTAAAAAAAAACTGCGAGATAGAGAGAGAGAACAAGCAGAACTAAAGAGTAAAGTTGGCATGCTTGTGTTTTCCCCGAGATGTTTATGTGTATACATAATCTAAATCCAGAGTCAAATGAGTAGGTCGGTCTGGCTCCTATTTGCTTCTAATGAGGTGTTGATAATACGGGTGAGATGCTTCGGTAGTAATTAGCAGTTCCTTTCTTCCTTTTTATTCATCCTCATGCTAACTGGATGTCGATGGGTCGCTGCTGTTCTTGATGCACGTAGTAGTAAAGTATTTGTTTACGCAGTCTAGAGTGAAGGAACCGATTGTATCGGTTGGGATTGAAACTTGAAAGAAAGACAGGAGGAATTTATCTTAAGCGCAGTATGACTCCTCGAAGATTCAATTTTTCCCAGATGTTAACTATATTATTTGACGGAAGGATGTTCCAAAGGAATTAGCTTTGATCTGCTACTAGTAGTGGTGAAAAAATTTGCTAAATTTAGGTTATGCCATTTCTGGAGTGAGGGGAAGAGAAAAGGGTAATAGGATGAATGTTTGGCTAAGAATAAGACGAGTCTGGTTCTGCTTTCATGGTTTTGTCGACTTCTTGTCTTGTTACACTTGAAAAGAAGTATGATGATACATATGTATATTATGAATTTGAGTGGAGAGGGTCATTTATAGCCTGCTGTAGATCTGTCAATACAACCATCACCCAAGCCAGCCTAGGAATAGAGTTACTGCCAGTTCATGAAAGATTTTGTTATAAAAATGTTGTGATCTTTAGATGCCCTCATGTCACAAGGTTATGTATGTAGTAATGCTTATAAATGAAAGTCAATAGATTTTGGTTTTTGGCAGGAAATCATTTCTAATGGAAACATTAACGGGTTCCTGTAAGTAATTTGATAACACTTATTTCCTAATAGATAGATTCAATTATTTATATTCGTAAATTAGGGAACGATGTACGGTTCGAATATTTAGGCGTGGAAGATTTACATTTTAGAAGCAAGAGATTGGGAAAGTGCAAGGGTGAAATGTCCTTCCTGCCTTTAGGGAGCGTGAGAGACTTTAGATATACTTTCCTCAAGGGAGAAGATGAAGTGTAACTGTTCAGTTTACTTTGGAAAAGATGGTTTGGTCTGTACTTGTTGGAGGCGGAAGTTGTGTTATTACCCGATAAATTCCATGCCAGCAAGTAAAAGTAGATTCCTTTCTAAAGAGCTTATAGGATTTGGCAAATGGGTTGTCGAGGACAGAAGGAAATATTATAGTCTTGTAGAATTCCATGTAGCGATCAGACTGTTGCTAACTGGACGCTCTTCTTATCTTCTTTGGGTATCGACAAACTTTCCAAGCCTTAGAAATCCTTTGTGGCAATATTTTCTTTGAGATTTTATGAGGATGCTATTTTCTATAGACTGGTTTAATGAGCAAGCTTGTTAAACTCTATTCTAACTTATTGCATGTCTTGCTTTGTTTTTTTTATAGAAAATCTACAACATTGAAAAATTTGGTCCCATCACAGAAGGAACTTTTGTTATTGCCATTCAAGTGCATTCGCGAATAGAGTATTTAAGTTTGCTGGTCGAGAGCCTCTCGAGAGTTCCAGAGATTGAAAATGTGAGTCAAAATATATTAAAATCTATGCAGATTAAGATCTTATTGCTTGGAATAAAACTATTCATCTGTATTACATTTGACGAATTTCAGTGTCTTGTGATATTTTCCCATGATATATTCATCCCTGGACTGAACGAAGCTATTGAAAATATAGACTTCACCCGTGTCATGCAAATCTTCTACCCATATTCTATTCAGCTCAACCCTAATCGATTTCCTGGTCAGAGTCCGGACGATTGTCCACGTGATATCTCTCCTGCCAAGTAAGTCTATCACCCAATACACAGTATAATCCGGATTTGCTTCAGAGAAGCTTTAAAATAATTTAATAGCAGAAGAATTGAGCATACAGAATAAAGACCTTTATGTAAATCAATTGCGACATTCTGAATGCAATTAATGTTTGTATTGTCAAAGGGGATTTATTTGTGACAGATTTTTAAGGATTCTAGTAAATTTTGGAGATTGAACAAAAATCGATGTTATGTGTTTATCTCGGATTCATGGATATAATTTACCTAACCGAATTACTGTACGGTTGACAGCCTATTTAGACACAAAGTGGATGAATGGCTTTAGCACTCAGAAAATAACAAGCGACAGTAGCAATTCTAGGATTCATGAATAGATTTAAATTCATAATTTATTTATCAATCCCTATTGAGTATCTGTATGTGTAATTTTAGTAGAGTAAAATGCAGAATGGCAGAAATTTTGTATGTAATTTAGAGACTGGATCAATTTGTATTATTAAAGTCATTTACTAAATGCACCAATAGAATGGATATCTAAGTTAAAAAGACGCGATCGTTCTATTTTCGTAGATTTTGTAAAGGAAACTTCTGAGCTTTATTTTTGTTATGTTTGGTAGATTTTAAAGCAGCTAAAGCTAAAAAGAGTTTTTTAACTAAAAAAAAGTGTTCACAGTACATGGAAATATGTTATGACATTGTCACAATTGTATAACATTGGGACAATTTGCCATTTGTATTTCAGAAATACCATAATTTTTGTAAATACATTAATATATAAACTTGTGCGAGAAAGCTTTGATGTTTTTACACTATTCAAATTGATCTAGTACATAGTACTGTTAGAATTGCAAGCAGATGCATGAACGACGGCTATTAATTATTTATGTTTTCTACATAAGATTATGGACGAAGCCTATGATTTTCTTTGGTATATACCGTTCGGGTAAATCACGGTATATGATGGCTAGCTTTTGTGTCCATGAATGGACGTTTCCATCCTCTGTTTGTGTGTAGAATACTTGAATTAAAATACGAAAAACATGTAAGTGGGGAACGGTAGAGTAGATTTTGAGCACGGTTCAGCAGCCCCATGTGAAACCCTCTTCATTTGCCAGATAATAGATGTACAGAGTTTTTTCAAAGCCTTCATAATAATGGGAAGTTTAGGAAAACTGGAAAATAGAATGTGAATAAAGATTTGGCAATTCCTCTTGTTTGCCATTATATTTTGAAAGTATAATGACTGCGAAAATGTAGAGATCATTTACCCAACAACAACTCCGTCTCTTTTTTCAACTTTTCTGTTAGTTTATTTTAACAATGGCATACTCTCAAACTATAAAGTGGTCATGCTGAAAGGCAAACGGAAGCGGTAGCTGGGATCGGAAATCCCAATTATTGACCATTTAAAAACCAACAGGCATATAAAAAGAGAATAAATATGGCTAGTAATTATTTATCAACAAGAGGTGATTGTTGATATCCAAGATGACATGTTTACTGAAGGAAATTGATTGAGACTAATGTAGACAAATGTTGAGGAGTGAATTATGAGGCGATGATTATTTTATTTGACTGATTTTTTTTACTTAATAAATGTTTATGATTTAATACGATTGTTTCGTTACAGAGCTCGAGCGAG
Organism: Vertagopus arboreus; assembly: GCA_034698485.1. Classification (NCBI taxonomy): domain Eukaryota; kingdom Metazoa; phylum Arthropoda; class Collembola; order Entomobryomorpha; family Isotomidae; genus Vertagopus; species Vertagopus arboreus. Next base: position 10,457 of record JAQGBQ010000723.1, read on the forward strand.
GAACTGCCGGAATGCAAAGCATCCGGATTTACATGGCCACTACCGTGAAGCCAGGTATACGCAAACGAAGCACCATTGGTGGTGGAAAGCTAACTTTATTTTCGGAAGGATAAATGTTCTTCGTAATTACACTGGTAAGTTGATTGGATTTTAATCTCGGAGGTTTTAGCAAGTTTTGTTTAATTGTAGAAGAACTTTTTTTTCTGGTTGTGGATTAACCTTCCTCTGTATTTTTTAAAATGGGTTCAATTTGTCACCTTTATTTGTTAAATGCTAAAGGAATATAGGATTATAAATGTCATGCTGAGACTAATTTTCGTCCATCACTGTCAGGGTTTGAGTGGATCAATTGAGGATTTTAATTGAAATTCCTAAAACTCATTCTGTTTGTCCTCAATTCGTTTACTGTTATGACTTCCTTATAGCCCATCGGAAATTCTCTTTAAAAGAATTTAGAAGGAAGATTCGGACAGCTAAAAGTTGTTATTACGGTCATCACGAGAGTCTGGGAGGGATTTAGCCGATCTCACAAAGTTTGATAATGTTGTTGACTTATTATTATCTTTTTGTTTTTGTTACAGGTGTGATAGGATTTGTAGAGGAGGACCATTATGTGACTCCTGACTTTTTGTGGGTGCTAAATTTAATGGAGACTGCTATGATAAGGAACTTTTGTCATGGATGTAATCTTATAGCTCTAGGGACCTACCTAAAGACTTGGAACATTCGATCGGCTCATTCCAGGGTAAGTGGTTTGGTTTGATGTTATGGTATTCTCTCATGCTTCGGATTTCACTTCCCATTCAATTGCTGAGGCATGATTTGGAATAAATTAGATTGGTCTCTATATCGATAAAATGTATAAGGTGGAGGTAATAGAGCGTATTACTCCCACCATGAAAAAACATTTCGGAAACCACAGTAGAATAAGATCTTAAAGAATCTTAGACAGTTATTATACAAAATTATTTTGAATCACTCAGGATTCTTGGACTCAGGATATTTGTTTAAGTATTGAATAGAAACGTCAAGTAGGTGTAATTAAATGTAAACACGGAACATTAAATCCGGACGACATGACATGAGTCTTTGGGCTGTGCGAATCCAGGAAATGTATAGAGATAATAAAACGACAGTTAAAAAAAGTGGTGAAGATAGATGCTAGTGAGTGGAAGATCATGCGTTAAATTCGTCAGACGAGACGAATCTAAAAATACGTAATGGCTTTTGTGTCTACTGCTATTTCCCACTTCAGTTATTGTCCTTTGATTGATAGCATTTTTCCTTCAACTAAAGGTTGCGGTGTTTCTAAAGACTAATTTTGGTTCTTGGATTACAACAGCTAAGAGGACATAGGTATACTGCTGTATTCTTTGATTTTCCTGCTAAATAGCTGAGTTTCAGATGAACAATAAATCTTTGACCTGTCAGGCATGTATATATTAGGGAAATAATTCATTAATAATTTAGTAGATGTGTTGTGTTGACGTAAATATATACATTTCAAATGAAGCTTCTTGAAACTTGTATAACTGATTTTGGGAGGTCAAAGTCAAAGCCCAATTATAGTGTATACACACATATACAAAGAATTAATTAATTACAAAATACTAAAAAGATTTATGTGGAAGTACAACAAAGAATTCATATATGATAGAATAGTTTGCGTATAGTATCGCTTAAACAATAAATTTTCGAGAAGATTTGGTATCAAGGCAGAAGAAAGACTGGCGTAAAGATTGCAGTTGCCGATTATTCATAGGAAGCGTGTACATAAAAATACATTGGTATTTTGGGTAACTACAACTGTTGTTAAAGAACACCTGAAGGCTATTGATAAAGATTAAGCCAGCAAAAGTTTTGCTACACGACTTTTCCTTCAGGCCAAGCTAAGCATATTTTTGGGACTTATAGAGTGAGGTACATGAATGAATGACACCTAATCAGATGAGCTTGACTCAGAAGTTCAAAGGGATTTTAAGAGGAAGTCTTGTCTTTGTAGAATTCTCTGTAATGGCTTTTCGGATGTTCTTGACGGACTCATTATTTTTCGGAAATGCGAGAAGTTTCGCAGTTTACTGTGTTGTTTTCTGTGTGTTTTCGAAGTACAAAGCTTGACTTATACAGAGAATTTTAAAGACCTATGGAGCAAAAGCTAGACCGTCTTCTAGTGAAAGTGTGTGTCTTTTATGACTGCTTACGTTTCTCCATCCTATTATTCTTAACGACATTAACCAACTTGGGTTTCTCAGGAAGGAAGTGTTCGCTTTAGCAGGCATACACGAATAAAAGTTCGGTATGAGACAAACTTGTGTGGTTTTTGGAAATAATAGACATATAATTTAATATTTAGGCATGGACTACTTTTACGAGTTCAGAAGACATTTTTCATTGTGGTTTTTAAAGAAAGGTTACAATCAGTCAGGAATACAAATAAAGGAAACATTTTAGCAATGTATTATTCAAAACCCTTATTAGTTTTAATCCAAGGTGTCCCTGTTCTAGTTCCACAAATTTTCAAACCTGAAAATTATTGTAGACAGCAGCACATCGATGTGATGTTGGTACTATTGTACAATACTGTTGGCTGTACCGACGATCGATTCTCGGGCCACTTTACACATTCACTTTACTGCTAAAAGTTAGAGACTGAATGGTAGCCTATGGCATGTGCTCTCTGTGTGAAGGAAGTACATAGTTTGGCAAAGTCTGAGGAGTTCTTTGATCTTATCTCAAGGAATGGCAGAGATGTAAATTTTGAATGTAAAAATGTCAAAATCTCAGACAGCATACATGAAACAGAATGATTCCTCCAACTGGAGTTGTATGAAAGAGGTAGAAATGGTATTATTTATGATAGATATTTTGGAAAAAGGACCTAACCGGTCACATTCATTGTTGATCATAATTTTTGTACATGTACTTATTTATATACCCGGTAGTCGGAACGATGGGGTTTGACAGCTCTCATGGGAAATGAAGTCAGCGGAATAATTCATTGAAAAACGTGGATCCTTTGTGAATCAGAAATTGCGTTTTGCTAGCAAGAGGCAAATCGCGATCATCCGTTATGTAGCAATTGTGTGTCAGATTGTGATAATAGGTCGGTTATTTTGGACAGGAAGTGGTCTCTTGACTTGACTCGAGATTTTTGGACCTTTGTTCCCTGTTCATCATTCTACATCTCCTGCTGCGTCCTTTCATGACTTCCATAAGTAATTGTCATTTATGAAACAGAATATAAGCCTTTGAGTGGCTAAAAGGCAAACTATTAAAAATGCAGCATGTTTTTCCCGTTCAAAAAAGCATCGACAGAGATAAAACATGAAATAAAATTATTATGTGTCCAAACTAAAGAATAGGTAAAGGTACACAAGGGGATCATTTAATAAATTAGAGCATGGGCCGATAGTAAACTAATAATACATGGCAAGTAAAAATTGTTTTGTGCGTTTTAAGCTGAGGGGTGAATGGTAGTTGAAAATTGACAGATTATTTCTGGCACGCAAATTCATGTTGATTATTCGACAGAATTGAAACATGTATCTCTCAGCAAATGGTCGAGAGAAAAAAAGTGACACTCGAGTACCTATATTCTGTGATTCTCTACCTATTTTTTGTAGCATTGATCAAGAGGACATGAAACTGAATGCTGAATAATTGGTGTGTGTATGTGCTTGATAGCTCTTGTGATGTTGAAATTTAATTTGTATCTCGGAATAAAGGGACTTTTAGGTAGCCAGCGGTAAATGAATCGATATGTGTAAATCTTTTCGAATCTGAATAATTGAGGGCGATGGAAGTTGAAGGAAACATGGTTTGTTATTTATGCTATTTTGGTTTGACAAATACGGTAAAAGGGGATTTCAAAAACAAGACCCTCTGGGAAATGTATTATTTAGTGAGATGTGTATCAAGAAATATCGACAAGGGCTGGGAGGAGGGCAAGTAATTAAATAGAAACACCGACCAGGACTTGTTGTAGCACAATGCACGCACATGTATTCAATAGTAGTTGGGTTGGCCAGACTAATGAACTAATCAGATGAAAGGTGGACAAAGATGGTAATAAAATGTATATTTATGACAAATAACAATAAAAGTGTGTGGATGTCTTTGATAGCTTCCATTAATTCTGAGGCCGATATCCTACCTCTATCCTGTGCAAATGGTTTCCAGCTGGATGAAAAATAATGCTGCTCAGGTTCTTTCCTTCTTATTCAATATTCTTTCATCTTTAATCGCACGTTTTCTTATTTATGCAAAAGCTTGGACTTTCTTTGCTTTCTCTTGGCATTATTTATTATTCAGTAGACAATAGAAGCCAAATGTGTCTTTGTACTACTTTTTTTAGAAAAACTAATGCACCTCATGTAATTATGAAGTTTGCTTGGCCAGAAAATATTATGAATGACAAGATGAATGTTGTTATTAGCCCTTTTTCGAGTTTCCGTTGAGACTGCTCTTAAATGGCCATCGACAAATTGATTTTCTGTTGGATAATTTAAACATATGCATCGTTGTGTATTTTTTTAATTTAAATTCTCATTAGTATAACTGACACTTATTCCCGTTTTTTCTGTGGCTTCTTTTGTGGTTTCGGAGACCGTCTTATTAGTGATTGTGTTCAGTATTATTATTATTGGGAGGTCGACTACCTTTCCCTTAGCAATTGAGATACGTTTATGAGAATGGCGTTTTTGTTTTAGATTTTTTGTATGTAATCACATTATCAAATTGGATTCAATCTGTCAATTTTGAAATATTCTGATGGATTTTCTTTGGTTTAGATTGTAATTGGAAACTCTAGGCGTTTTGATTGAATCCAAAGGTAGTTTGTACTGATAGTTTGCCAGCAGCTTTGTAGGATTTGAGGTTGTATAATTTTATTTAGCATGCTGGCTACTGAAATCAACTTATTTTCTTGCGTCCATAAAACAGTTGTTCTTTTATATGAGTTTGCACTTGGATTACAGTTTATTATTATGATTTGTAGACAGAGAATATAGAATTTTGATTCAATGCGATAGTTTGACAGTTAAGTAGGTAATAAAGTTTTTTTTATATCTTGTATAGAACTAAGTCAATAATTAGCCAGCTTCTGCTGAGGATTCAGTATTAAAAGGATGTATGCATGCGTCTGATTTGTAAGAATGCAATTATCAATGTCCAACTGACTGTTTTTTATGATCGTTCTTTGTACTTTTGTAAACAGAGAAAGGGTGTGTAATGTGAACGATGGGATTGGCACTTGGTCAGAATGATAATAAGAAAATTGGTATCGTATTTTTCTAGTAGTCGTTAAAAACTAACTGAAGTAGCTTATGGCCGAGTTCTGAGTTTTATTGAGAAATTAAGTACATTATGCTGGTTTATTTTCGCGAATGATGTATTTTAGAGTTTAATTGGCTGGAACTGTAAAAATTACTGTTGTTGTTTTACTCGACGGTTTAATTTTATGTTGAGTATAACACACTGCTCACATAACATGACTGAATTTGAATTTCTTGATTTCTAGGGCGTGGTGACCAATTGGGTGTCAAGTAAACACAACATGGGAATGGGATTCAACCGGACCCTTTGGGAGAAACTCAGGACTTGTTCGCCTACGTTTTGTAATTATGATGATTACAATTGGGACTGGAGCTTGTTGCAAGTGTCGGATACTTGCTTAAAATCTTCCCTTGAAGTTTTCTATGCAAAGGCGCCTCGTATTTTTCACATTGGTGATTGGTAAGCACATAATATCATTTTGTTAATGTTTTATCGATTGAAATTGAAATGCAAACAGGAAGATGAATATTGGATGAACTTCTTCATGCAGTATATGAGTTTAAAAATGTTAAAACACACACTCAACCTAAAGTTTATTTATGCAAATTCATTCTCCTGGAACTTATTGACTTGTGAATCAATGTCAATCAGAACTATATTGAGTTAGATTATGAAATGCCGTTTTGATTCAATATTGGCAAATATCCCAAAAAAATGGGTCAAGTCATGAGGCTAAATTAATTAACTACAAATGTGATTGGAACTCTCGAAGTTTTTTGCATAGTCAAATTAATTGATTCATTCATTCATGAATAATTATACTTACCAAATTAAAATATCAGGATACGTAGTGGTTGTGGTGCTTCTTCCTTAAACAAGCGAAAGAATTGTTGTCGTCCATGTTGTTCTGCAGGAAGTATGAATATGAATCACAAACGTATACGATGGAACTTTTTTACTTACATTTTTGCCAGTTGTGTGCAGATATTTTAATGGATTTTTAGTTTTCCTGTTATTACAAGATTGTGATTTGTTGTTTTTTTGTATTGCAGTGGAGTTCACCACAAAAAAGAAAACTGTGATCCGGCTTCATCGGCCCAAGCCATAGACAGAGGTGTAAAACAATACCAGACGCTATTATTTCCGGACAATTTGGGTGTAGAAGTCCGTCGTGGGAAGAAAATGCGCCTCAAGAAAGGGAACGGTGGTTGGGGCGATATTCGAGACCACGAGATGTGTCTTTCCTTCAGCGCCAACCTTACTTCTTGATTTCGAACCGCTTTGAGCAATCGTTAAGTTAGTTATGT
>JAQGBQ010000724.1:0-17025 GCA_034698485.1 Vertagopus arboreus
ACATTAACTATGCCTATACGTTGTCCAATACGTTAAAATGCCTAAATTTGGTCAACTTTGGAGCTATCTGCAGCAGCCCCTAAAGCACCAATTTTTTTCGTTTTGGGCTTAAAATGCGCGTAATAATGTCAATTACAAAATTGTCCATCTCAAAATATATTAATTGTCTAAACAAATTTACTACAGGCAAAAAACTGTTTTTGACAGCACATTTTGCTCCATAACTCCCGTATTTTCCGACCGATTATCATGACAGTTGCAGAATTTTATCTTATATGTAAGAGAATGACTATTCCAAAATTTTAGCTCTCTAGCTCAAAAACTGACTGAAATATCCGGTGGGACAGGTTAAAAGAGGGGGAGTTAATGCATACTTATGTGATTTTTTGCCATAGCGTTGCTAGGCTATTTTTGCATCACCTAAGAAAAAAAAAACATTTTTGGTCGTACAAATAAATACATAGAATCTTTTCATGTAAACTGACAATTTTGAGTTTTCTGTGCAAAAATATCCTGCAATAAGCAGATGTTATTTTCAGATTTTATGACATTTTCAAGAACAAGTGTAGCTAGTAATTAACTTCAAGGATAACTGACACAATATGTAAAAGTGCAGGGTTTCACTTGAAGTTTAGTTGGAATTGTTGATTTAAATATTGCCTTGCAAATGTAATTTAATGCTAGCTGAAATATAAAAATTCTTAGTACCCTAGTTTTAATTTATTCTAAATCTAATTACATGTTTTTTTAATCCCCTGTAAAACATATTTCGCTTGTAACTGTGATTAAATTTTTGCATATTATATCCCACTAAATTCCAAAAATCTAAATCCCGCTAAATCCCAAAAATCTAAATCCCACTAAATGAAAAGTGTGTGTACGTATAGTAGGATTTGGAAAACTTTGGTTACAATAAACTCAAGAAATAATTGGTTATGCGATCGGTATACGCTATGCAATAATTTAATTTCAAACGCTTAAAACATTTTTTAGATATTGAATATAATTACAACCGACTAAATTCCAAAAAACCAATCAATCCCATTGTGATTATAAGTGCAAGTCTATAAACTGTGACTTGCAAAACCGTACTACGGTTATTTTGTTGATTTAAAAAAATGTATAATTCATGTTTTAAATACGCTAAATTTATTAAATTTGTACCATTTTTTATGAGTGTTAAATTTGTGTAAGAAGTTTGTATCGATCATGGGTATGCACTGAAATAAGAGAAGTATTAACAAATATAATGATGACAGATTGTATTGACATTTTATTTTGAATTTAACTGTTGTAACCACAAAACCAGCCGTTTAAATCTATTTGAAATCCTATTTCAATTATTGGTTATTAGCCGTTTACAGATACTGATAATAAAGGATGTCTAGATAAATCACTATTTTCAGTTCGGATTTTAGGAAATCTGTTGTTACAAGTGATACGATTTTAAGAGCATATTACATAATTATGTTTTTTATTGTTTACTGGATTGTGATAAACTAAATGCAAATTTTTAACCCGGATTGAATCACCAGAAATTAAGCAGTTTGGAATTTAGATTTTTTTTAATATTATATAAATATTGTGATTGAGAAGATGAATAACAACGTTCGATGAATTACATAACAGATATGAAATAAGTTATTCAAATAAAACATCACTTTACATATATTTGTTGCTAGCACTTCGAACACACCTAGTCATTTTGACGTTTTAATTAAATGATATTTGAACAATAAAAAAATGAGAATTTATTTAATCATCGCTGTATTAATTTTTATAATTTATTTTGAACACTAATTTCTTAAAGACCAATAAAATTATACAGTTAGCTGATAAAGTATGTCACATAACACATGTGATCTACATAAAAGTAAAACTAAAGATATAGTTATGGTAAAACTATAATTTTAAAAATGTAGATACCAAAGTTTGCTTAAATGTAAAACCTTTTAGCCAAAAAACCAGAAATCATTAACCAAATGTCGGGTACCATTGAGAGTCATATTTTGCTAATAAATTTCTACACAGATCCGACAGTTCTTCCGCATTTCATAATAATAAAATGTTTCAATAGTTTTCCAATGATTTAATATTTTAAGATTAGTAAGATAATAAAAATATGAGCTATATTTTATGATTAAAAATTGCGTTATACATCCTGTACTAATTAAGGGTTTTTTGCACTGATCATTTACTTTATTTATGCACTAATGCATCTTGTTTAGACTAATCATATAACTTTTCTTTCAATTATGATATGAACTGCCTTAATGTAGGTGTTAATATTATAATATAGTTATTCCAAAAAAAGCTTCCATAATAATCTTTTAAATGTCTTTTTTAAGGTCTTATCTCTGGGTGAATAAATGGTTTAACGAAATCCACTATCACGACTGAATGACAAAAACTAGTATTATTTAATAGAGATCTCGATTCATTTTATTTTAAACCTATCCTCTTACTTGTAAGCTTCATTATTTTGTTTAAGTTTGCAAATTAAACTCACTAGCTAGATAATACTCAAAAAACCCCGCTAGTGGCACGCGCAAAGCTAAACCACCAAATAAAGCAAGTTGTTCTGCTCAATAATATATTGCATGATCAAAGTAGATATAGTTTTACTAATAACACTTTACGCAGATAATCAAACGTTATATGTACTCATGATGTCAGACAAAAAAGGAATCCAAAGATAAACAAATTGACAAAAGGTGTGAAGAAAATATACTTTGGGAATTTCCATTTGTTAATGCTAGTGGAATACGTACAATAGATTTAATCTTTGTAAATCAAACAGCCTTGAGCTCTCTTAAATCAGTAAACATACTTCTGATAATTCTGTGCATAAACTTTGAATTGTTATGCACAAATTGTATATAACGTAGCACAGCACGAAACACAAAGTTTCAAACTCATTATTATTATCAATCGTCCAATTCCATTTGTGCAAGTAGAAATAATAGATATTACAGAGTCAGATTTGGAAGCTTAGGATCAGCAGGTTTCCACTATGTCGTCTTAAACCGATCGTTTCAATAATTCAGATTACGATTATTGGTCGCAAGACTCCTCCTAGTCGACTAGGTCAAGTTTAATGGGCACGTACCTTAATCTCCAATATACAATGAATATCCAAATTCATCAAGTCCGTGTGGCAATCCTGGTAGTCCTGGGGCATCGTAGAAAAATAAGGTCAATCGGGAGTCAACTACATATTCACTAAAGGTGATAGATACATCAAATTTTGGAGATTAGCTACTTTTAGTTAATGTTTAACTAAATCCATAATTGACAGACAAAACGACAAACGTACTATTATCCTGTACCATCCTCAGAGCCGATTTTCGAGAATATTATGAGTACTAAAGATCAGGACAATCCTAGTCATCTTATTGCTATGTTACTTCTTTGGGTAAGTCTTTTTACAACCCCGTTCATTTTGAAGGTTTTGTAAATGTAATAATTGATAATGTTTTTTTGTTTTAGAGTGTAGAATGCTCAAGCCAGTCAAATAACGAGTTGCAGTCTCAAAAAACTTTGGAAACAGAATCTCCGCAACCTCCTTGCAGATTTGGACTGAAAGGCAAAAAAGTTGGAATAACAGATCGACGCGTTTAACCAAGCGAACGAAGAGCTTAAAGCACAATCCAACGACGGACGATATGAGTATTGAGCCATCGACGTGATGCATAAGAATTCTCTACAAGATTTTGCAGCTGAGAGAAGAGATAATGAGGACGCAGTGTTACAGCGCGAAGAAGTTACGGCGGACGTAGCCTCTACGAATCGGGGTATTCTAGACTTACAAACTAAGGTACAATAGCTTCAAGGCTCAAATTTTTGAGCAGCTGAATACACAATAGATTTTCATAAATCATAAAATTTAATTTCACAACATAACAATTTACATTTTATTAGTTGTATCAATTACATTCAATCGCAATTGTCGGTTCAGAAACATTTGTTGGCGGTGCGGTTTGATCTGCTATGGAACAACCGCAAGTTAAAAAGTAATAGCTAATACAAATGCCCAGTCCAAAAAAGCGATGCAAGTAAAACATCAGGTTTATTCTAGAAACTGCTGTAACACCGATTTGTATCTTGAATTAGATCATTTAAAAAGTTTTGGACGTAGAAAACCTGTCTAACGAAAAGTGAATAAAAAGCGTTTGAAATTTTGGTATGTAGCATATACGTAAACACAAAAAGACTTCAAACAAATCCGTAATTATATTCGCTGCGGAGCGTACGCATCCTTATATGCCTTGATAATGTAGTTGGTTTTTGTATTTCAATGAAATATATTAGTGAACTTGAAATTCTCGCTGCTAATTAAGTTTTTAAAGCTGGATAAGAAAACTAAACGACCACAATGACCATTTTAAACATTCAAACACCTCGGTATACCGGTTGTGATGTTTCATACAATTCTTATTTACATAATTACTATCAATCTACCAATTTAATTTATCCAAGAATCAACCACACAAATTAACAAAATGAACAATAACCGAGTTGCAGAACTAATAGATATTACAAACTCGGATTCAGAAGCTGGGGATCAGCAGGACTCTACCACGTCGTCTTTCACCGACCATCGCCATTCGGATTCTGATTATTCACCTCTGGACTTGCCGTGGTCAACCAAGTCAAGCTCACCAAATCCATACTGTCTTCCAACACCAAGATACAACGAATAGTCAAATTCTCCGAGTCCTAGCCAAAATCTAGAAAGTCCTGGGTCATTGTGGGAAGATGAGGTCAATCACGAATCAACTCCATATTCTCCAGAAGTTATAGAAATATCGGATTCCGAATATTAATTTAAAAACTGTTACATAAAAATTGATGTTGAACAGCTGACTATTCTAGTTTAATTAATACTCGCTTAAATATTGTTTAATTATCTATGAAAATGTAATTCTAAAGGATTTAATAAACAAGTGAAGGAATTTAATAAACATAAAAAACAAGTACCAAAAAAGTATACTGTACATAGCATTTATTTATCATAACAAGACGAGTCAAAAATTGCATAAAAAACCGGATTTCAACTACTCTTTACTTCTTACTACATGAAACATGCATTTGTAAACATATCGTAAATGAGTAATATAACAATTTACTCAGCCTGAAACACCTGGCAACCACCAACAACACCTGAAACCCCATTTTTGGCCTATAATTTGGAAATGCCCTTGTTTAAATCAATTTGACCTTTGTATGACTTTTGATTAATCTACAATAAAATCTTCTCGATTAATCAAAGTGTAGACACTTCTACTTTGTACTACTTGTACACAACTTTCTACTTGGTATTCTTTCCAAAACGTGCAGCCCATGACACGACTACTTATAGTACAGTTACAGACAAATTTGTCTAGAGTTTTTAACATATTTTGCTTGTATGTGTTGGTATACAATGAACACATACATAAAAAATATGTTATTTACCTCCTGTACCTATTTAACTATAATAAAACATTTCGTGTAATAATGAACAACTCCGTAACCATAAAAGTTTTAAAAATTTCAGATGCCAACGCTGACCGTAAGGTCGACCAGCTGGAGGATCAAATCGACTACCTTCAGCAGACCAACGACGAGCTTTGGTTTGAATCAAGTGAAAGAAGATTTGAGCTCAAAGCCCTCGAGACGACTTATCAAAAGGCTCTAGAAGACCTAGCAGCTGCCCAAAGGGACCATGACGACGCTGTATTGCAACCGGGAGAACTGAGGGCGGACTTGGACACTAAAGACAGGGCTATTGCGGAACTGCAAACAAAGGTAAAGGAGCTTCAAGGCTAGAACTTTTTAGCCTCAGAATATAGCATCAACTTGCTTAAATCCACTTCGATGGAGAAACTTTTCATCATCGAAAAGCACCGCGAGCTGGCCAAGACTTATCAGCCACATAGAGTTCAGGGGACTTCGTTCAGGAATCGAACATCGCTGGATAGTACTCATCCGAGAAATAGAGCTACAACTGAATATTTCAACGGCATTTACTAGATTTTTTCTATAAAATAGTGAAGGTATAAAAATGTAAATAAATAGTTTGTACTTTATTACAGATTTATTTTTATAAAAACATTTTGCAGTATGTATTTAGTAAGATTAATAGTATTTAAAATTTTGTGTTTTTAAAGGTTTTCATAAATCTTAAAATTTAATTTCACAACATAACAAATTACATTATATTAGTTGTATCAATAACGTTACTATTTCGCATAGACTGCCACATTTGAGAATGTGGTGCAACTTTTTAACTGTATGTTAGCCAAAAGTAAACAGTCCAAAGGCTGAGGTATAACCCGGTTATCTACTTGGTATTCTTTCAAAAACGTGCAGCCAATGACTTGACTACAGTTACAGATAAATGTGTCTAGAGTTTTTAACATATTTTTCTTGTATGTGTTGGCATACAATGAACACATACATAAAAATTATATTATTTACCTCGTGTACCTATGTAACTATAATAAAACATTTCGTGTAATAATGAACAACTCCGTAACCATAAAAGTTTTAAAAAGTTCAGATGCCAACGCTGACCGTAAGGTCAACCAGCTGGAAAAGCAGTTTGACTCCTTACACAAGACGAACAACGAGCTTCCCTTCAAGGCGAACGAATGAAGACATGAGCATAGAGCCTTCGAGTTAGCTAATGAAAAACCACTGGAGGACTTTACAGCTGCCCAAAAAGACAACGAAGACGTTGTCTTTTCTCCAGTTACTGCCCTCCAACCCCAGGGTACAACGAATATCCTAATTCGCCTAGTCCATTTGGCAGTGAACCGTGAACCCTGAGAGCCCTGGATCAACGTGGAGAGACGAGGCCAATGACGATTCAACTCCATATTGTCCAGAAATCATCGAAATATCGGATTCCGAAGATTAGCATGCGTAAAATTGTAATGCTTGTAAAAATAAATTTGACCTGTCTGTGGCCTTTAGACATTTCACAATAAAATCCCAAACTTTATTTTTGTGTCTTTTTAACATTTATTTCATACCTTTGTCATTAATCGATAAATCAAAGTTTACTCACTTTAAAAAATCGTTACCCATTTATGATTGACCTTTGATTGTCCTTTAATCAATTACCATGTAACATTTAACACCTGTATGCCTATTTGACCTTTGACATGATATCAATAAAAACCTACCATTTAAAGAATACACAAAGTACATTTCCCTTTTTTTTATTACTTGACCTCTTTGTGTGACCTGTTGTTATCATTTGTGACCTTTTCATTTATCCCTTTTGTTTTTTTGTCCTTTTACCACCCTTTCCCCCCTTTGGTGTTGCTTGGTTCCATGTTTACATGGTTACCTTGCTTACCCCCCGTGTAACCAAATAAATTTTGTTGCCCTGGCTGCTACTTGTGACCTCTCTGACCCTTACAATACCCAAGACCTTTATAGGCCGCGCGGTTGTACGGATTGTCGGTCCGTCACCACCCCATCTTATTTCTATGTAGTGTCGCGTTCCCGCGATGTAATAAGTTTGTTGACATTAATATTACATACTAAAAATGAGTGGTTTTTCCAAAGTTTATTTAGAATATTTTAACTATCTTGTTTTATATTTATTTGCGCTTCCCTAGTACTTACGCTTATATGGTAAAACAGCTGTATCGACAAAATTACTGGATTTATAGTTGGCTAAGTAATGCATAAATTGTTAAGAGTACTCATAACTATTATCGATTGTTCAAGCACTTCCGTTATACAAGCGTCAGATATACAAATTAACACCACAACTAGCTACGCAGTTGTAAAACTGATCGATAATGAAGAGACAGATACCGAAGAATCACAGCAAGACCAGACCGTCTCGTTGACCTCAGAACTTAGTGGTAACTCCGAACCAGACTATTTACCTATGAACTGGGTTTAAAAACCTGGGTCAACATTTGTGTAACCTTTTTCCTTGCCATCGCCAATATACAGCAAATATCCAAATTCACCAAGTTCGTGTGAGTCCGGAAGACGTCTTTCAAGAAGCAGCTACAAATTTACTAGAGGTAATCAAGATAGCGCATTCTGACATTTATAACATTATTTAAATTGAAAATACAAAATGATCAACAGTTATTTCATATGCATCATATAATACATTCTATGATAATAAATGAGGGTATTCAATTTAACTGAATCAAAATTTATAGTTTATCTACCTGAATTTTAAAAACTGATTTTTAAGTACTGCTTGTGTTGTCCACCTCTGCCTATGTTAAGCATAGGTTTCGTTACAAGTTGGAGTTATTATGGAAATGCAAATTTACGAGTGGAAGTTAGTATTAACATAGGTTTATTACGATCGGTTATCCTAGAACAAAAATTAAGCTGTCTTCAGCATTGTTTAAACTGCTCCTTGCAACGATTATGATACTGTAATAAGCTTGAATTTTAGCTTTCAAGATTTAACGCACTTGAACCTTTTGTTATCCTAACCCTACTTACACTTCTTTGTAGACTTTTGTTACTGAACATTATAAACAGCTGTTTTTTTGGTTATTGTAATTCTAGAAGTCATGCTACACCTGAAATAAAATAATAACTAACAAGCGCAATAAAAAACCTAGCTTATGCATACGAATACTTCGATTATTTAAAACTTCTGTAATCCCCAAATTCATACCCCATTTCAGTACCATATTATAGACATTGAGTACCATGTAGTGTATCGTTATCAATGCATCTTGTTTTAATTCACGTGTGAAAATAAATTCATGCAGTATATTTCGAGGACATAACTAAACTTAAATGATTACTGGAAGTATAATGAATGCCAAAATTATTGCAAAATATTATTTAACAGAAAAAGTACATAGTATCTCTGATTGACCAAATGATCTTGTACTAGCCGCTTGAACCAATTAATATTCTTCTTTTGATTGAATCTGATTAATTAAATGATTTTAAAACTGAAATAGGATTTGATTTCTACACTTCAGACGCAATCGGAATAACAAATGTCAGCAGCTTCACCCCCGTTCTGTCTATCCAACAAATCACTACTGAATTATACTTTTATGATACCTTGACTGAAATCCAGTTTTGGCTTGTTTGTTTCCACAATTGCTGTTTTTTGGTCAAACGTATTAATCGATTGTATGGGTTGTTAATTTATCGTAATTTTTAGTTAATTATCTCCCTATTTATTTGTTTACTGACTTAATTAACTGTACTAAAATGAGGATTCTTGATGCTGATGCATCTGTCAGCACGTTTAACTACTTCAATGTATGTGATATTGTTTACCACCAAAATTTTGTACTCTTTGCAATAATTTGGTGCTAATCCCGCAATTTCAGAATGCCTAAATACCAATAATACCAGACAAAACAGACACTTTACAAGCTAGTAAGAAAAAGAAAAAGTTGCGTTTAAGGTTCTATTGGGTGCATACTAAATGGTCCATGTAACACAATGCCCCAAATCCCTTTCCATTTGGCTCCCCACCCAAAAAATTGTGGGACATTTAAAAATGGACAAAGAGAATTTTAAATAAACTGACTCCCGCTAAACCTGCTAATCTCATTAAACCCTGAAGCTATGTTAATTTTTTTTTAAAATACCGAATTTTGCTATCAACTTTTGCATTCTCGAACGAATTGTTTTTATTTTTATTTTTAAAAAGTTCGATAATTATTTTTTAACGATTCGGGGGCGTTTTTAAGGATTTGCTTTCGTTTTTGCTGAGAAATGAATTAATTGGTGCTAATAAGTTATTTTCTAAGCACTAATTAATTCATTTCTCAGCGAAAACGAAAGCAAATCCTTAAAAACGCCCCCGAATCGCTAAAAAATAATTATCAAATGTTTTAAAAATAACATAAAAAAAAATCGTTCGAAATTGCAAACGTTGATAGCCAAATGAGTTAACCATTGATCCTTATGGGAAGGAGTGGGGGGAATGTCGTCATCTAATAGAACCTTAAGCTTAACTTTTAGTTCAATTATAATTGTCGATTTTTAATAAGAAATTTAAGAATGTTTTAAGACAAATTAAAAATGTTAGTGTGCTTCTGATTTGCTCTTTTGAAATGAAATGAGTCACTATTCTGAACAATAATGGAATAAAGTGTGATTCGAATAAATATAGAAAAGTTTTTTTGATGCATAAACCTTAGAAAATTAAAAATATAAACTTATTTTCAAACGGTCATAAAAGACATTGTAAATTTTCTAAATTTGTAACATATTTTTGGTTGAAATTTGAAATGTAATGTACGGTTCAATCAGGGTTAAAAAATATATATGTTGATGTCAAACTATTTAGTAGAATAACTGTGTTCATTATTAACATCATTAGAATTGCTAGTTTTCTCCATGTATATTACGATAATTAAATACATGGTTTTTGGTTTAACTTATTCAAATCGTTGGGTTGTACTCTTATGCGTTTTTATAGGGCTTAAAGGTTTTACATTTGCATAGTTAGCTAAAGTAATACAGTTTACTATTTTAATTACAATTAGTATTAAATAACATTTAAACTAAATATTTTTATACAAATTTATTAACCTTGAAAAGCTCATGATTCCTTGATGATAGAAGACAATTTTCGTCCTCTGTTTTGTTGTTGTGACAGGTTTGCATCTTATTTATAGATTACGGCCATCTCGTTGTATTAGTCGTTAATTTGTGATTCAGTGTGGCTATAAAACAAAAGTTTAAAATATTACTAAATTTAAAATTAGAAATTTAAAATATTAAGAATAGAAAATATTTCATGATTATTGGTTTTCATTCTAGATTATTGTTACAATGATGTGACTAAATAAAACCATTGGATAACTTTTTGAACTGGTTTTTAATGTCAGGCTTTATTTCAAGATCTTCAAGACAAATGCGATTGTAATAGTTTTACAATTGGGTTTTAAACATGACTGTAAAATTAACAAGGATATTAAATAATTCAAAAATGTTGTTAAAATTTAAGAAAATATTTTATTTAAGTCCTGTCAATGTTTTGAAACAGAGCCAGGCAAAACGACTTTTATTTGAACAACGACCAATTAAATTTATTTGGTGCCTTTTTAGTTTAACGACCAATCCTTTTTACAAATTTTATGTATTTCTATGCAAGAATAACATTTATAATTAATTTGACTCTGTCACAAATGAACTAAAACTGAAAATTTTATTTTTTGTTTGAATATTTTTTCATTGATTTTATGTACCAGAGAATTCATAATGGAATTTAAATTCAATCAAGAAAGCAAAAAAAACATTTGAGATATGATTTTGTAGTTTAATGGGATTTATTGGGTTTTTTGCTAAACCAGAGAATGCATAAAAAAGTCATTTTGCTGTGTTCTCCTTCTAACTAGATTTTAAACCTGGTGTTTTTGTAAACTCTATGTTCAAAATGTTTTGTAACTGTTATTTATCTCCGCACTTTAATCCAACTAAATCTCATTACATATATCACACTGAAATGGTAAAACTTTGCAAAACTGTGAAGAATGGCAATTGAAAAAGTCAGAAGAAAATGGTAAAAAATATAATAAATAAAATTTTAATTCACCATTCGCGTATTATCCACATCCTTCAAAAAATTGTACGATTTTGGAAAAAATTGAAATTGTTGGTATTTTAATTTTATTTGAAAGACCAAGTCTTTGTGAATACAAAATTTCTAAAAATTTGAAAATTGGACCAAAATCCGATTTTTGGCGAGCGATTGAAATTAACAAGTTGCACAGTTTTCTAACTTTGCGATTTTTTTCGCTTGGTTAATGCGAGTTAGGGTAGCTAAAATTTTCAATTTGATGTTTTTTTAAGTAGAAGAATAAACTTCAAAAAATTCAAGTGATGTAGGTAATAAAACAACCATTGATTCTACATAAATTAGTTTTTATCTCACCTAATAGTAGACAGCTCCAGCCATGATTAGAGTATTCGGTAGAATCCATTTGTTATTTTTTTCCGGTCAAAAGTTAATGTTTTGATTAACTTTAAAACAAAACAATTTATTAATTTAGCATTCTGTAATTTTTTAGTCATTTAAAAAAATTTTACTAAGTGCTTAGAATAGAAATAAATAAAATGTTTTACATCAAAATCCAGCAAATTATATAATGAAATTAATTGAAAGTCAACAATTTTCGCAATGTATTTCACAAAAGTTAGTCAATAATCAATTGGATGGATATTTTTTACATTTTTCTTGTTTCAATAGCTTATAGCTTACACAATAAAAGTTGCAAGCAATTCTAAAAATTCCATTAAAATTACTACCTTTGTAAACACTATGAAGTAAAATTGCTTTAAAAACGGATTTAGTTAAAAGTTGAAATTGAAAACATAAAAATACTTTTTTTGATTCCGCTTCAGAAAATCTGATTTTAAGGGCATTCACAGAAAATAACTTTGCGAATTAATAAATCTTCGCAGCAATCTTCATGGTCTGGTAAACTAAGTGTTAATTTTGGCAATATCGAATTAAATTACGACTACATAGCATTAAAGCATATAAAATTAATTACATTTCTTAGTTATTAAATTACTAAATTTTATTTGCGATTAAAAAGTTAAAATGCTACAGAAATATTTCGTGAAATTTCTTTACTTTGTAATTTATAAAATTAAATACGCAAAACAGAGATTTTTTTATTAATTTACAAATCACTATTTAATGATTGAAACCAAATTATACTTATGAATTAAACTGATATATTAAAATGTTATATATGTGCACCAATAAAATTAATTTAAATACTTACATTTCAGTTGTTGACATTTCAGCAAATTATGTGGTTTTATGGTTGAAATTCCTCGTCAAATAATTACATTTTAATTTGACTTAATAGTTTTAGAACTGATTTTTCTGCGAATAAATTTTATTTGTTAAGAACTTTGCACTTTGGTATTAAATATTATTCACAATGAATTTTTATATTCAAAATCGTTTTTTAAATTCGTCAAATATTTCTTTAAATTAAATTAAAAAACTGTCTAAAGCCAAACACTTGATTAACAACAATATCTAGACTTTACAGACAAGCTTCTTTGTTTCAACTGACCAGCAAATTAAAACTTAAATTAGTAAAGAAAAGCAAAAAAATTGCACATTAATGAACATCCTATGAAACTTGTTCACTTTATGCTTTAATAAACCAAAAATAGATTGCGAAAGATTAAAACGTGTCTAAAATATAGCTATTAGATATCTAGCAAGAAATATAATTCAATCTAGAAGTCTTTCTGGTCAGTTGATTTAGGATACAGCATAATGTTATTTTTACTATTTCAAACCTGCATTTTTAATGTAGTGGGATTAAATGTGATTTAATGGGACTGAATTTGTTATAAATATTCAACTTATGCCAAAATATCTCTGTATAATTTTAGTCAAATAGAGGATACTAACAATTTATAGAATTTTCTAATGGTTTAGTTACAAAACCCATCTAATCCCATTAAATCCCAAAATCCCACATTTTTAAATTATATATTTCCCATTACATCCTATTATAAAATCCCAGATGCGAAATATTCTTCATGATTTTGTGTAATGCTTTGAAACTGCATTTTTAATACAGTGGGATTAAATGTGACTAAGTGGGATTACTAATGCCACTACTAATGCAGAAGTATAATAATGCCGGTAAAAAAACTAAAAATCCAGATAAAAAAATTAATTTTCTTAAATGCTTTAGTAGTAATACCCATCAAATTCAACTTAATCGCGAAATCCTATTTGCAAGTCATTTTTAAAATCAGTTTATTTGCATAAATCCAAGCATAAAATCCCAAATAGGAAACATTTAGCATAATTCTGTTAAACTTTTTAACTGAAAATTATAAATCCAGTGAAGTTCACAACTTCTTTTAAACATAATTAATAAAATTAATTGCAGCTCAAAACATACCGGCAATATAATCTTTTTTTTTAAATCAAATTCTACGATATAAATCTACTATTAATAATTAAATTTAAAAAACCCACTAAATCCAACTGCGATGTTAAATGTACCTAAATAAAAACAAAAACATGAAATTAGAATGAGAAATAACAGTGAGTTAGATTCAAAATCACAAAATCAGTTTTGACTAAAATAATTTTAAACGAGGTTAAATTGGAACCAAAAATGCTTAGGTTTTTTTTAATTGTATATTGTATTCTATTCCTTGTAAAAAAACATTTATTTATTTAAAAAAAAAATTGAAATGCAAGTGACTTTTACTCCT
Source organism: Vertagopus arboreus (assembly GCA_034698485.1). NCBI lineage: Eukaryota > Metazoa > Arthropoda > Collembola > Entomobryomorpha > Isotomidae > Vertagopus > Vertagopus arboreus. The sequence goes on from JAQGBQ010000724.1 coordinate 14,212, forward strand.
TATTGTTTCTTATTATGTCTAGAGTTGAGATTTTTTTTAAGTATGAAATAAACTGACCCTTATTGACCTAGACATTTTCAGCGGGTTTTGAATCGATTTGGACAAGCTAGAAATAATTTAGTTTTAAACCATAATATAAATATTTAGGAAATAATATGTGAATTTTCAGGGCAAAAGTCAACTAATAAATATGATGTTTGAATTCTTCAAAGATAAAATATGAAATACTTTGGGTATCTTATATTCAAGGTTTCGCTTGGGATTTAGTGGGATTTACGGGTCTTCTAAATAGGATTTTAGAATGCGATGGGTTTTAATACTAAATAAGAACACATTGCAAACATACTTTTGTTATTTGTTTATAAGGTTCTAAATTTGAATAGTATTTTCGATATTTTCAAATTATTTCACATTTTTTTTAAATGTTAAAACTTAAAATCACCCGATCGGTTTTATTTTGTTTAAAAATATAGTTAATATATAGTAGTTTAATTTTGATTATTATGCTTTAATCCCTGGTTAAATGAGTACAAAAATTTTTAATTACATTCCCAAATTGTAGATTGCATCATATTCTTGTAAGATTTATTTTATTTTAAACTTTGTTTTATTTAAACATTTTCTTGACTAGAAAAAGTGCAACCGAAGGTTATTTACCGGATGTAGCTTGTTGTTTTTGACCCTTCTTGTTTCTTCTTTCAGGATTCTAGGTGTTTTTAAAGGTTGAATAAATCCACACTTCTTAGCCCAAAGATTTTCAGCTGCTCGTAAATCTGTTTATTTTTGTAGCTGACAGTATTTATGTGTTTTTAAGCCAGATAGCAGATTATTTAAGGAATAATACGTGACTTTTCTGTGCAAAAGTAACTGGAATTCAACACACGTTTTTTATGCTTTTGGGAGTGGTCAGAAAAATATTGGAAAATAATCAACTTCCAAAGCTTTCTTCAGACATTTTTGGCTTTGGATTTTCTTGTGTAATTTAATAGGAATTAATTAACTTTAAATGGCTTGCTGATGAGATTTTTCTTTATTTTATTGAGTTTTGGGGTTTAAAATATATATATATATAGATAAATACAATTAAAAATCTAGTAGACGTAGTACAATGAAATAATTATTATACAAATTTTTGAATGGTTCAGTATTAAAACTATCAAATCCCAATTATTCCCATTCAAAATCATTTTATGCCACACATTAATTCTTTTTGAATCCCACTATAAAATCCCACATCTAATCATTCATTCAATGGCTTTCCTTCATTTAGAAACTAGCACGCATTATATTAGATTTCTACTAGAATATTACATAAGTCATCAATTTATTAATTGTTTCAAAAAAACATGAGGCATTTACCTTTAGATTGACCGAACTTTAAAACTTTTTTCAAAATATAACTCATGTAACTATTGTTAGCTAGATATGTTTTTTTAATTTTTAATCTCACTGAATTCCATTAAATCTAAAAACCACCAACCTGTCTTTAGTATTTTTGCTAGTTTTAAAAATGTAGTTAAAAATTTATTATTGTAACTACTGCTTTGATGCGTTAAGCCAATATTTAAATTGTAGATTGAATTATGTACATGCTTTGTAGGATTTATTTTATTTTAAACATTTGTTTATATGTTTGCTGGACTGGTTTAAGAGAGGTTGAAGGTTATTTACCGGATGTTACTTGTAATTCTTCTTCTTACCCTTTTTCTTATGTCTGGAGTTGAGATTTTTTAGAGGTGAAACTGTAAAATAAACTCTTTTTCGGCAATAATATTTGGGTTTTCAGTGCAAAAACTACCAGCGTTGAACAGATGCCATTTCTAGAATTATGAAAGCAGAAGGATTGAAAATCACTGCTTTCTAAAGGTGCAAGATTTTGCTTGTGATTTAGTGGGAATTAAATAAAACTCTTAAAATACCTTTTGGCTGGCATTAATGGACTGGTTTTAACTGCAAATAAATAAATTCTTAAAACTGGGTTTAATTTAATTTTTTTTACATCCTTGAATTTATAATGTCATATGCATTCTGTTACAAACCAATAAATGCATGAATTTATAAAACCCAGTAAATCCCGCTATTAGGGGAAATACGTCTAAAAATTGTGATTTTGTCAAAACTCTGTTGACAATGAACTAATATTTTTTTCTTATTTTTTATTCAATCGAATACTAGATTGATAATTTAGCTCATTGATTATTTAATTTTTATGTCTAAACTATTTAAGCTGTATAAGCACTTAAAATTATTGGAAAGAAAATCTCAGGTTTTAATGATTTGTTTCATGGTTTTTTCAATACAATAATTGTTCCTATTTCCTGGTTTTTCATTTTGACCAGTCGTTGATACTTGACAATGTTAGCTTGATGGTGAATATCTAAAGATACAAAATAAACATTTCGAGATCAAGAAAATTCCGGCAATTTTTAACAATTATTTTAATAATACATAAATATGAATAGACCTTCAAAAAATACGTAGCTTGTTCATATAGTCAAGTCTACTTTTGCAATTCTTTTTGCATTTTTACATTACACTGGAATTATTATAATCTACATTTATTGATTCTGAATTATGAGATTTTTATTTTTTTTGATGGGGTTTACTATGCTTAAAACGAAAAAAAAAAATAAAGACGGTTCGATCGAATTTTTATTTTGGTTCTTCAAAATATAAAAGTTCTTTTCAATTTAATTTCAATTTAGTAATAATTACACTAGCATTCCAAATGGATAAACAGTTACATGATTTAATGAACTACAATCTCAAAAAACATTTCTCTACTAACCCATTTAAATATTCATTCTAAATTAA
>JAQGBQ010000725.1:0-17003 GCA_034698485.1 Vertagopus arboreus
CATCAAGTTCATCTGAAGCAGATGGGGCTCGGCCGTCCCCCCGTTTTCTTTCCCAGTCATTTCTGTTCCTGTAGTAGTAGTAGTGTTCAAGAAAACTATAATTGGTCCTTCGAGGGTCGTTGTCCGTTGTCCTTTTTCAAAGCAATTTCAAAAGATATTGCTATGCAGATGTAGAACTTGAGCTTGGATGGTTTTACAAGGAATATCACAGCCGTTGATTAAACTCTCGAGCAATTATATCGTCTTCGACTTCTTCCCTAAAGAGCGATGTACGCAATGGTGCAAATCCTTTCTCTCAATTTGCCTCTCGATGAAAGCTATTAAAAGTGTATAAGAATAGGATACGCAATTGTTAAATTAGTTAACCTTGCAATCTTTGAAAAAGAAAATGCTATTCACAAGATCGCACATACCTTCAAGTCTTGACGTAGTCTTCAGAAGAGACAATGGGAATGATCACTTCAATTCAGTGGCACCAATTCCACTAAATCTCAAAGAGAAAATGACCGATCAGAGAAAGACAGAAGATGTTGAATCCAATTAGTTATCTTTTTTCATATAATATTAAATTATATGAACAGAAGATTTTCCACAGAGAAGTTTCAGTTTGCACGAGACGTCTTCTTCTCCAATTGCTAAATATTTATAAAGTGATACAGTTGTCAATCTTTTCTGGGCTCAAAATACCAATTTTTTTATATTAATATAAAAGAAGATTACAGTGCAAATTATTAGCTTTATCTTTTAATACTGTCTTTGATGATACAACAAGTGTCAACTAACTGAAAGACTAAATAAAGAAAGCTATCTTTATAATATAATACATAGAGAGAGAGAATGAATAGGAATGAAAGAAAAGTCTATGTGTAGAATGAAAAGAAATGAATGAGAGACTCACTCTTGTGTCCGTACCTTTCGTTTGGGATACCAAGAAGATAATGTGACTTGATCCGACCCCGACGCGACAATTAAGGTGATAAACGGCTAACTATTAATAACGAGAGACTGATGACGATAATGATGTGATCGGGATGTGCGACGATGATGTTGATGTCTATACAATTATACCCTGTCTAAAAGTTTATTTACTCCTTGTGTCTTGTTCCTTCTTGTACTTATGTTGTTGATATTGATAGGTTTCAGACTTTGTAAATAATAAATATAATGTTATTTAACAAGATAACTTGTCTTGATTTCAATTTCAATTAGATAATCCTATGTCTTTGACTAGCTGGTGTCAATATGGAATATTACAATTGTCAAAGCGTTTTGGAATATTGAGAAAAACTAGCAAATGAACCGACTATAAGAAGATGTAACAAGTCAGTAAACTTCTTTGGACAATAGCCAAAAGTTTCTCTCCTTGTCACCGAAAAACTTGTAGTTTTTTCAGCTAAAGACCGATGTTTCAATCTCAACCAAGCAACATGGGAATGTGAGAAGACACTGAGGGTTGATACACTGGGTTAAATGTATTTTAAGGATGTCTTCTAATTATGATTAGGTATTATAATTGTAGATATTTATATATTGTCTTATACTACTACTACTCGTGGTGCTCATCCTGCATGTGGTTAATATATATAGTGCTTATCTATGGTTAAGTAAAGTAGCTTTATCTGTCTTTGATTTTTTACTAAATGTTCCATTAAGCTCATTTAGACTTTACATCACTCATGGCCCAGTGCCGTAGTTTTCCTTCATTTCAAGCGTTCAACTTATCTGCAACATTTAAGTAAAAACCCATGATTAAGAAAATGAGATTACGGTCTTTGTTTTTACAACTCTAAGTTTCATCAATTGGAAAAATAAATTGTAACAATGAACAAGAAGAGACCGACTGAGGGAACAGATTATAAGATTATACGCAACAGTTGTAAATTTAATATGATCTTGTCCAATTGTGTAAAATCATCATGATGACGGTCCACAAGAGAGAAGTGTCAAAAGTCATAAGTCAGCAAGTCGGCTATTAAATACGAGTCAAATGTCGAATTACATATTAGTTACAACATGACATCCCAGGCCTAAAAGTTTTAGTACCGAATCAAGGCAAAGAAAGGTCAACTCTAATTAGTAAAGTGGTTTATGTACGAATCAAATGAATTACTCCACTCGGACCTTGTAAGTTGTAAAATAGATGAATTACATACATATGCATTTCTCTCTACATTATTGATATGCCCTCAGCATGGAACAGTTCTGATATTAATTATTATTATTGAAACTATTATTATTATATTATAGGAATAGAAATTTTATTATCATGGGTGCGACAGCACAAAAACGATGAATAGCATTAAAGATAAGAGCATCAGAGTTTAATAAGAGAATTATATCAAGAACGGACTTACTGTGCAAGGATGACCTACCATCATCATGATGAGGCGATCTTTTTACGACCTTTTTGCATGGGGAAGACGAATTAATACAGATCGAAATGTAACGTCAGCAAACTAGGACTCAAGTGTCGAAATATAATATTGTATACACTCGGAATCATTTTATATAAAAATTGAATATGATAAAACTTTTTTTTAAAAAGATAAATCATAAAGGTTACGAAAGTCAGACTTTGCTATTTTGCACCAAGCTAATGCATACGGCTCCAGATCATCTTTATCTTGAGAAAGAATTTGTAGACTTATTTCTTGGAATTATGAATTTAAAAATTTAACCACACTCTGTTAATCAAACAATTGTTCTTTTCTTAATGCTATTAGTTAGTCTAACCGCTCAAAGAATTTTGCATAATCGAATTCTGCAGAACTATGAATAGCCGATTTTTGCCTGAAATATATTTGATGCAAATACATAAACCTCGACTCAGATTACAGAAGTAACTCGAAATCAATGATAAATACGATGTTGCAATTAAATCTCATTAATTTGACTAAACGACTCAAGCATTTTCTTCCTTGTAACATCCAGAGAAGGAAACACGAACTTACTATTCACTATCTTAATAGGTTCGATTGGAGAATTTTGTACATAACATTACGAAAGTGTGTGATAGGTTAAGTTATTATTGTAATGCACTCAACCAAGTACGTAGTCAGGTAATAGGTTAGTATTGCATCTAATGCATTTTTTATCTAATTCGAATTATTCCTGCTTATGACATTTCCAACAATGATTTACAGAAGCCTAATTTTTAATTGCTGTACAAAATAACTACTAATAAACTACGGTCAATTTCATATCACGCAGTAAGCAGGTGACGATAATATTGATGATTTCGTATGAATGAACATTTACATAAAATATATGAATGATTTTTTCAATCTATAAACCATCTACAGTGTATTTCCATGCTTGCAACAACAACTTACTTAGGTAGTTAAAGTCTGGTATTACGCTTTCTAGATTGATATACATAAAACACAGCGTCTTTTAGTAATTATTTACTTTCATTTGGGAAACCGACTCGTGTTGGCAGATATTGGAAGGCAAAAACGAAAGGTCACGTTTTCAGATTATCTATTTCCCTTCTTTTTAGTTTTCCCAAGAATTCAGAAGTCAATAAGCTATTAATTACTGGAATTTTGGAACTACGCAATATCATCCTAACCAGACAATTCTAATCCACTTGACTGCAAACTGGCCACATAGAATAATAAATTTAAGAGTTTAGAATTTTAGTTTGCTTTTAAACGTATGCAGATTTTTATTATTTTTTATATATTTATATAGCGCTTTGTAATCAGAAAACAACAATGTTTAATACAACAATATTATAGTACTCTCCTTAAAGTAAGTCTTGTTCATAAATGTATCTCGTAAGTATTTTTTTTCATTTTATAGTTAATTATATTGATTTTTAGATTTTTTCTTCATTATTTAAACTTTTGCTTGTTGAGATATAATCTATTTATTTTTTTTAAATATCAGAATAATGAGGATATGTAGCAGCAACAGTAGCCCTTAAATATACATATACAGTACAGTTTTGAACCAAACCAATGTCAGTTGTAAAATTACAAATTCTGTTTTTATATTAACATTTATTTATATTTTTTATATATATTTTTTTTATCTTTATATATATTATATGTATACAATATTAGCGCAACAATTAAGTGCATAGATGATTAAGATTTTTAAAGATAAGGCATTAAAACCAAAAACAAAAACATAATATAATAATTAGTTGTAGTAGTCAACATGGATTTTTCTGGTCTTTTGGATTTTCGATAATAGTGCAAAATATCAAACAATTAAATCAATCACCGAACACATTCAACTTTTGACACACGTGAGGCTATCATGCATGGACTCATTAGTATATAAACGATTTCTAAATGCAATAATCTACGGTTAACCCCGGAATTTTTCCACTACTTTTAGTCAACTATCAAAACTACTAACATATATCAACACCAAACACCCGATCTGAATAACAATCCACTCCAACTACAAGTCAGTCTACTAACGACTACAAGAAGATAAGATTACGGCAACAACAAACGATAAGTTGAATGGATAATGAATTATCCACATCCCTATTAGATGCAGAGTCCTGATATAATACAAATAACAAGTTTTTGCTTATAAAGTTATAATCGCTTCTAACTGCAATACAAGTATGAATTTTAAACGAACCTGGTGATTGTTTCAAAATTCTTCATGAAAATCCGCCACGAATTCACAGGTATACAGTATAAAAGACTTTGTAAGTCTCGTTTTTTCATGAACGGTTGATTCTAAAACCGCTGGATGATGATGGCTGCGGTTTCTGCGACACCGAAATAGACTCTGATACCGCTCGTCGTCTTCTCGATGGTCCTGGTACAGGCCCTTGGAAATGGGCAGATTGGCCTCCAGTAGCTCCATGGCTTCTCAGCTCTCCTATTTTATCAGATTCTGACATTCGCCGCCTTCTGGCTAATCCAGGTGTGGTTCCTCTTGCAGCGTTCTAAATTATTAAAATCAACATTAAAATATGAACAACCCAGTCAGGATATGAGGATAGATTTATATAAAAAAAAAAAAAAAAACAATAACTTACGGCTTTTTTGAAGTCGTCAATAGTCTTGAACCCATCCAAAACCTTTCGGATTTCGGGATCAACTCGCAACTCATTAGCTTTTTTGAAATACTTCAGGAAAGCCCAAAACTTTTCCAGTCCGTATAATTCACCCCCGTTATTATAGTCTCTCATTGTCTCTGCCTGGAAATCTTCGTAGATTTCCTTCCTGAACTTTACTTCTAATCCATAACTGAAGAATCTGAAGAGGCACTCCAAGCCATACCTGTGGACGCAGAGAGAGAGAGATAGCTATAATAATTAAGGGGGTTCGATCGCCAAACTCTTCTTAAATTTCGTGAGCTTCCTTACCGGTAGCCTAAATTAGCGTCTTCCAAAGCCAGACTTTTGAACTCGGAATACATATTTCGGTTGAAGTTTTCCCTCAAGAAAAATGACCAGAATCGGAAAACTAAAAATAATAAAATCACTCAATAATAAAATCAAATTCAAGTACATGTGATTCAATATATGAAATATGTAACATACGCGTATTCATTTCTTGAGAAGTTCCAGGTCCTTGCTTACTCCTCTCTGTAATTAATTAATATAATAATCAAATCATAAGTCATGATGTGATTGCTTAAAAATTGAAAATTATCTATAGTTCGTAAACAAAATTATCAGCGAACAACATGTATCACCATGAAAAATGAAACCAAATGTCTGTCGGGGAAAGAAGCTCGAAATCATCATATAAAAAAGCACCAAATCAACCACATAAACAAAATACATAATTAATTTTAAAAAAAGGTAAGTGTTTTCAAGTACCTTTGAGGCATCGAGCGTGGTACTTATGGTACAATTGTTGAACAAATCCGTTGTCCTGAAGTAAAGCGTGCGATGGATGCTGGAAGGCTGGTAATGACTGAGGAAGGCTTGAAGATAAGCTGCCACCATCCCCTTCGGTTCCTGTACTGCTACTCAAATAAATATCAAGAAATAAGAATTACAATCTTAATTCCTAAGACTATTGACTGTTAAAATAAATTGGTTTTTGTCTGACAAGCTCCAAAGGATCAAAGGTGAAACTTAACCATAAACCACCCCGAATGCTCGTTAGTAATTTAATTTAGCACATTGTTCTACACCTGCCTCAAAATAGAAATGATCGAGGCGGCTCTAGCAAGTGCTATTATATTATTTTTAGTTTCAATTCATTTACTACACAACTCTTTGTTTATATACTTACTTCATGCTTATCGTTCGAGTCCTCCTGCGTTTGCTATCTTTAATCCATCCCACATGATGATCCCTACTGCCAGATGCTTCATCAACAGGATAAAACCTAGCCGATCGTCGACGGGTTCGATTCTTCGAGTTACGTGATTTGTTTACACTCGCATCAACCTAAAGAATAAACATTATTTTTGTAATTCTTAGGAATAATAAAAAAGAAGACATTATTATACAATTTTATGAAACTCACCTGCTCTTGTAGTTGTGAACTATTCATTGGTGTGTTGCAAGGTGCAGGTGGTGGTGGTGGGAATTCAGGATTGATTGCACGGGGAAGTGGTGAAATCAACTTTGCGAAATGCGCTTTGGAAATTACATTGACCGTGCTAAAGCTACCTGATCTCTCTCCATGATTTTCAGTTTCGGTTCGGAAGTCATCTTCGTAGTAACGAAGACCATCGTTTATTACTTGAGCTAATTCCTGAGTCATTTTGGTTCGAGTAGTCCAGTTTCCAGTTCGGTCGTATCCCTGATGTTTTGGGGGTCGATTTGGAGGCGACGGAGCCACGTAAGTTGTCGTACTTACACTATCTGATCTGTTTCTTTGCGTCACTATCACAATCCTATCGATCTCAGAGTCACTCAGTTCATCTTCAGAGTCTTCAGATCTATAAAAAAATCAAAATGTATAAAGTATTAATTTTAAAATAAAACTTTTTCTACACATGTTTATTATTGATGGGTCAGTAAACAACATGTATCACCATGAAAAATGAAACCAAAGTCTGTCGGGGAAAGAAGTTCGTAATCATCATTTAAATAATAATATGGAAAAGCTCAATGAAAACTTTAATAAATGGTTGAAACTAATTTTCATTGAATTTTATAAAATATAACTTACATGCTGTGGCGACTACTTCTACTGTAAGTTCTCACACGAGAAGGAAGCTCAAGTTCTTCTTCAAATTGAAACTGGGACTGGTCTGTTTCCCCGTCTATTGAATGTAAGCGACGTTTTATTCTGCATACTGGTTTTGGCTTTTTCTTAACCTCTTGCCATAGCTCGTCTACTTCTGCTTCTGTAAGTGCTGCTTTCGAACCTTTTTCTGATTTCTCAGTCTCTTGGAAGTCATCAGCAAACTGTACTTGGTTTTCAATTTCATTTTTGTTAGTCGGTCGCTTTGCTTCAACTCCAGAAGAATTCGCCATCACATTGAGCTTGTCCCCAGAATCAACTGACTTGATGACATCTTTGATTATAGCCTTATCTTGTGATTCTGCAGCTTTTTTATTTTGATTCCCTGCCGGCTTTTCAGCCTTTACAATCTGTTCATCAAGCAGTACTTTGGACTTTGGTACGAATTCTGGTACATTAGGATTGAACATTTCTCCACTTGCAAAACCAGAGAGCGACATGAGAGGCGGACTAAAAGCCACGGGAGAAACCATACCACCTGGAGATATCGTAATCATTTGTTGTGGGTATCCCAATAGTACTGGAGCCGGAATTGGTTGAGAAGGCATGAATTTCATCGGTGGCAGTTCTTTTGAACCTTCATCTTCAATAGGCCATTTCTCGGGTTCCATTTTGGTTCTAACACAAGTAGAATCTTCGCTCAATTCTAGTTCCTCAGACAGTTGAATACCTTCTAGAATAATTTTATAATCTTGTGTCATATTCTTGATTCTTGGGAAGTTTGATATAACGGTAATCAAAAGAAATCCGTCTTTTCGCATTTTCCTCCGCAGAAAAAAGTCTTTGGCCAAGTTTTCGGCACTGAAATAGTATTCTCTGTAATCCAAAACAGACAAATATTTTAAAATAAATAAATCACATGTATAGAAGAGAGATCGTTTAAAAAGAATACACTACTACTACTTACATTTGTTTTTTCACCATCTCAGTCACGATGGCTTGATCAACTGGAACAAAAGAAGAGGCAATCTGTCCATCTTCCACAACGGCACAAGCAGGTGGAGTAAAAGGAGCCTGATAATATGCTGGAGTAACGTATGGCATAATAAATTCTGGAACAACTGGGAAAACGGGTGCTAAAGTTGTAAACTCAGGTGGGTAATCAGTATAATCACCTCCAGGCGCGGACGATGACAACGGATCATTCTCATCTCTATATTGTCGTCTGTAATATCCCCCACCTCGACTACCACCTCGTCCGAGTGGTGCTCCACGACCTCTCATTCCACCACTTCCTCCTCTCCTAGTACCACCACGTGCATTTGTCCTCCATTCCATTCCGTCTTTAAATATATAAAAGTTCAGTTATTAATTTATACTGATATTTTTTTAGACTTGTTTGTATTTTATTTTAGCTTACCATCTTTAACAGGTGTACTATTTTCCTTGTCTTTTCTTCGATCGCTCTCGCTCAGACTTCTATCTAGATTTACTCTCCGGTGCGATTTTGTTTGAGGATTCTCAGGAAGACTGAGTGGAACCCATTTCTGTCTGGAAGCTCTTCTTCCCTTTCCGCTATTCCCCTGATTGCCCTCAGTATCTAGTTCATTCTCATCGCTGGATAGACTTCCGTGATGAGTGAGTTTAGGGATTGCATCAGGAGGCGTTATTCCTTCTGCCTCACAAGAACTGGAAGCTCCAGACGGACCATCATCACTTATCGCGTCTGATGTACTGCACTGTGAATGCTTCATATCTTCATTTGAATCCGAGACGGATATTCGTTTTACTCCACGAAATAAATCTTCACCCCCAGAATCTGTCGATTCTGTAGCACTTGATCGGAAACGAACTATTTTACCCAAGTCCGGCTTCTTTCCAGCTGGCACAGGAACTGTGGCAGCTTGCTCAAGTGTTGGCCAGTCGTCAGAGGCTTCCTTATTATTATGTCCCTGCTTCGCAAGATCCTTTGAGCTACTGGCTGTTGAGACAGTAGTGGGTTGACCTTGTTTTGCTTTTTCACCGGATTCTGCGACATCACAAACAGGCACGAAAATAAATTACCACGTAACAAGGCATTGCTTAACTTTATCCTTGAATATATCCTTCTCCCAATTCAATCGCAGGCACATGTTTGTTTTTAAAATCTTATCCCCCGAATGAGCCCAGCCACGTATATATGTATATATGTGTATTTAAAATGTAAACATGGAATTCCTAGTTATTGCTACGGTTTGTAGTACACAAACAAAAATAGATTTCCTCTTGCAGCTGTATGCAATGAACAATTGCAGCATGCAACTCATTTTTTTTACAGAATAAAACCGACCATTCGTCCCAAGCTTAATTTGTTTGATTAATTGGCTACTACCTGACGCTGATTACTAATAATATGCATATTTTTTAAGTAAACTACTATAATGACGAATTTCAAGAAAAAGACTACGAGTACATACCTGTAGGCTGTTGAGAAGTAGAGGATTTACTAGTAGTTCGAGTTCGACTACCGAAATTTGTTGCGGGCAACTTGCCAGCAGACGGTTGAGCTTGCTTAGCGTAACTTTGATGGCTTGCCCCGGAGTTATTAGAATGACTACTTCTCTGGTTGTTTTTGCCACTTCCTTGAACCCCGTTTACGGCTGTGTTGGGCTCCTTGTTATGAGATGCATGCGATGTCCCCTGACTATGACTGATTTTAGAAGCTTCCTTGGCAATGACAGTTGTTGTCACTGTCGATTTGACGAGCCAAGGGTTAATTTTTGGTGGCGGAGCCAAAACAAAATGCGGTTTACTCAACTCTGAGCTAATGTCACCGACATTGTCATTTTCAGAACAGGCACTTCCATTCACACCTTTACTGTCGTTGGCCTCTTCATTAGCCTCTACTTCTACTATCCCATTTGTGTGATTTGTTGGTCTTAATTCTGATTCTCCAACAGAGTTTGACTTGTTGACGGCCTCTGTAGTAAGTGGTCCGTTTGGCATTGCAATTTTTCCATTGCTTTCAATATGAGCGTTTTGATTTCGATTTACTGAACGTTGTTGTTGCATAGGAACTGCTTCATCATTGTCTTGCGATTTTGGCTTTTCTCGATCTTGGAAGAATCTTCGACGAGGGTGTCGTCGAGGATTAAACTCTCTGGATTGAACCGGACCTTGTTGGAAATCATCACCTTTTCCCTTTCTGAATTTCGGGTTGCTCGCGCTTCCGTTATTATTATTTCCATTTCCATTAGATCGGCTCTTCCGAACGACCATTTCAAAGTCATCAACCTGCTGGACCTCAGAATTTCCTTTCTCTACTGCATCTTTACTTATTGAAGAAGGTCTGGCTCGTGCATTTGCATAACCTAACGGTGCCTTCTTTTCGATAGGCAAACTGGATTGTTTATGATTATATCTGCTATGCTGCTTGCCGGTAGCATCATTATTTCGACTTTTTGGACTACTCCCTCCTGCGGTCCCTCCTCCGTTATCTGTGCCTTTTCCAGCACCAACACTTTTATTAGTACTTATATTTTCATTGTCATCGTTCAGTCGAAGAACAATCTTAGCATAAGAGGTACCGTTAGCAAAACTGCTCACGGATGATGGCATGGCTTTACCAGTAGTAGCAATTCCATCCACTGGCTCGTGGAATCTGGAAGACGAAGCAGCCCCCTCGGCCATCTCTATTCTTAATTGTATTCAGCAATCTGGATATATCTATAAAAAAATACAATAAACATTAATCATCCAACCTAACCACGTTAAAAGCCAACTATACTTTTTTTTAAAAAAGGTTACAACTTACCTATAACAATTAACCCGAAGTATTCGCATTCATCCGTTGCGTATAACTATTTTCTAGGAAGTTTGTCCCAAATTCTCAAACATCGTGTAGTCCTGGGATAGCAGTTTTCTGGTTATCCGGTCATTCAACATGCTCCATGTCGTCAGACTGTTAAACAAACATCAGATTCAGATAAATGAAATATCCATCACCACCCAGTAACCCAGTAATACACACACACTCATATTATTAGACAAGGTCGGTTAGTTCATACCAACCAGAAGGGCAAGTTGTTCAACAACTTGATGCGCATTTATATATATTATACATTTAACCTAAATCAATTTCACTTTACACATCAGATCAGACCAAATGAAATGATAAGGAAATTGATAGTGAATTTGATAAAAATGTCCCCTGGATTTGCAAAGCTAAAAAAAGCTCCATCAGAGTGTTACACCCAGACAGGCAGAAACATTAACAACATTTGCAATTTGCATAACAAACTCACTGGGTGAGCTTGTGTGAGAGACAAGACAACCGTTTATCACCACTGCTTGCTGGAATAAAGAATGACCTTGTCTATGACATGTTTAAGTGCCTATGTAAATAGAAAATTGTGGCCCAATCCCTAATCGTATTGCTACTGCATAATTTATGGACAACAGACCAAAGCACCTTTATTCATTATTAACTAAATGCATTTTACTACGGTCATTAATAATTCCAGCATTAAGACATTCTTTCAAGTAGTAGTAGTACTCTGTACTGATTGAAACAATTTATGATTCAATCGTGAATCCTGCTCCAACCATTTTTTTGTTCTGCATTTCGATTATTTAATCGAATCAATTTATATGTTCTCTGGCACGCAAAATCAGTCTATTTAAATTATTCGCAAGGTACACGGAAATCTACTTCTGCCGATGACAATAAAAATAAAATTGCATCAAATAACTCCAATCCGCCGATGGAAGATTATTGAGGAAACCTTTTCCATTCATGAAAACATGAAAAATAAATCTAATAAGAAACCAATACACGTAAAATCTATATTTCTACCCCTCTAATATATATTTTCCCACAAACAAAAGCAATAAAATATTTATTTATTCTATTTCGGCATCGGTAAAACATCTTAAAATTTCAATCCAACAACTTCAACCGATTTCATAATAGCTCAAATTCAATATGAATGCAAATTAAAATATGCTGATATAAAACCTCGAAGAGATCACAAGTTCACAAGTCAAATAATATCTCGTTTTACATTACACTAGTTTTTAACGTGATTCTATTTCAAAATATGCAATCATAAACCCAACTGGCAAAGGCTAATCAAAACAAGCCTCAAATTTGCAATTTTGTAAGCCCAAAGACTATTTATGGATCAAAATATATCTACAAAGTTCAAACTAGGATATTGCAACCCTAAAGATAAGTTACATGATCTTTTTATCCTTCAAGGAAATTCGTCTAAAATGATAAGGCTTAATCTTCTTATTCAGATCAAAAACTTTTCCTTTCTTTTGAGACCCTTTCTGTATTCAATATTATTCATAAACCATAACCAAGACAAGAACTACATTGAAATTAAGTTAAATTAACCGGCCGGAACGAAACAGGAACCCTAACTAAATCAAATAAATAAGTAAGTAGAAAGGTATGGTATTGCATTTGTTGAAGGTTATCTTAATCTCAACAAGATCAATTCTCCAGACTAAACAGCTCAGCCTCGAGAAAAAAAAAATAATTATGCACTTAACACAAGCTAACTGGTAAATGCATAAATATATAATTAGAAACGAATAAAAACAAACCTTTTGCTGGCAAGTGTGAAGTATAAACCAAAACTTGACTACGGATATGTAAAATATAATTGATTTCCCAATAAATTCAAAATGTAAATTGTAAACAAAAACTGGATAAAAAATATCAAATAACACTTGAAGAATGACTGTCAATCACAACACACCCAGTACAGACAAAATAAATCCTTTAAAAAACATCCAATTAACCCAAATCCTGATCACTGTTACAAACTATTACAAAGTACGGCGTAGGTGATACAAATGCATGCAATATTGAATGTCCAGAGCAAACCCCGAATAGAATCACAATTAACTCTCCAAATAAACTTCACTAATCATCCATTTAATTGAGGAGTTTAAACCACCGGTAGAGTGCCTAACCCAACTAAAAAAGTCCACATAAAATATTGAATAAGAAATGATAAAATATTATGATGATGGCAAAGGCAAATACGCAAAAACAGAAGACCACATGCCTCTCATCGTCCTACTACCACACTCTCTATCCTTATAAATATTATAGAAGATATATATACCTGCCTCACTCCAATATAATCCATGCGGCATCTTCTCTTATTATTCCCGAATTTCGGAAATCTGGACTTTATTTGATATCAAATATATGTGGGGAGTACTCACCTTCGGTTGTGATGAAGAGCCTCCATACAGGACTGGAACTCTATGGACACAAGTCACTCGAGTTAATTAGTTAATTGATGTTGCTAAACGGATAAATTAAATTGGACAACAAACAACGAAATAATGAGCCACCATTCAGCAGGCTGCTAAAGAAGAAGAGAGACACACACCATCAACTTGCTTACTACGTCTCACTGAGGTAGTACAAGGACGAGAGGGTCCTGTTCAAATCTCTACTTGGTGGGAACCACTACTCTATGCTCGTTTCATCTATCGATCACTACTTATCGATACATCGATCAATTCGAAATGCATGCAAAGATGAACGGTTGTATATTTTAGACATAGACTTTCTTAATGCTAGGTTATTAGATCAATTTATCGTACATAACTATTGTTTATGCTATGTTTTTTTTATAAATATTGATTAGTTTCATGCATTTGATTAACTCGCCGATACACCGATGAATGTTATCATGCTTGAAATTTTGGCTAATACATTTTTCGAAATGCATAAAACAATATACTTTGTTCATATTAGGATATCGGTTTTTAGTAAAGATTTAAACTAGAGGATTTAGTCATAAGGCTTGGAACATGAAAT
Organism: Vertagopus arboreus; assembly: GCA_034698485.1. Classification (NCBI taxonomy): domain Eukaryota; kingdom Metazoa; phylum Arthropoda; class Collembola; order Entomobryomorpha; family Isotomidae; genus Vertagopus; species Vertagopus arboreus. The sequence goes on from JAQGBQ010000725.1 coordinate 13,948, forward strand.
TTTACACAACAATTTAGACAGTCTTGATTGATTCTTCAGCTATTAAAAATAGCAATCGTCATAGTAACCCATACCTCCCCCATAGTAGCCGCCGTAACCCCCATAGCCAAGACCAATGCTCGTCCCCAACGCTAGACCAAGTAACGCATCCCCCCGATAACCTCCATAAGGATTTCCATAATAACCTCCATAATACCCAGGATATCCGCCCCCATATCCGTATGAAGGGACTATCACTGGAGAAGAGGCGTAGACGGGCCGATCGACAATTGTTGTCACTTGCTGTGGTTGTGTAATAACTCTAGTTATAGGGGGTCCTTGAGGGTACTGGAGTATTTCACTGGCAAATGACCAGACGATAAAGGCAAAGTAAATCCGAATTGGATTTATTCCCATCATAACGAATGTCAAGGAAAATGGGTCGAGTATGGTGAAAGCGAGTTCTGCCACAAAAACCAGGACGATTGCTCCAATCCATGCGAAACAAAAGCCTCGGATTCGCTGTAAAGTATGTACATTATTAAAATAAATAAACAATATTTTGAAGATGTTACATTGTCATTTGTCATGTCACCTTTGACGATGTAATCATAAGACAGACGGCTAAGACCATTTCTATGCAATGAAGAGTAGTTACTCCGATAATTCCAATTTCTGGAAAAGATAGAAGAATAAAATGATAATTACAAATTATGGAATTACAGATTAAATTAATGTAAAAATGTAAAGAGAACTTACCATGCTTATCTCCAAAGGATTTCCAATCGTTTTGTGATTTGATTATATAAGCAGCACCTACAATGCCATTTACTAATCCCCACAGCTAAAAGTGATAATAGATCAAATAGGTTATCAAGATTTATTTGATATATTTCCGTTAAATTTTGATTAACTGCTTACGAATTCGATGGAAGCTATCCATCCAACCCCTTCTTGAAGACTGCAGCCGCAGCAGCATACATTATCATAGTATACTTCTTCTGACATTATATGCTAAAAATAAGCTAATGACGGAAAAGTACATGCATCTTTTGACAAAATTATGAAAAATCTAATTCTTATAATCTCAAGATAAGCCTTCCTAATCCTAATTGAAGTCAACCATGGCTAGTATCTAAGACAACTACTCTGTTCTAGGTTCGTACAAGGTCAGAATAAAACGAATTGAATATAAAGTATTCCGGTACAATCAGTCATTTATTTTATGCGGACTATTAACTGATATATAATAATTCAATCAAAACGAAATAAAAATAGTCATAAGTTAGTATATTTCAAAAGTCAAACGTGAGATCAGAACTTAAGCCTCCATGTCATCATCATCAGCAGTCGCTGCGGAAGGTTCTGCTTTCTCATTTTTGACAACACGAGTAAACCCGGTCGGCTGGCCCTTTTCTGGTAACACTGGTTGTTCCATATTCTCCTCGAACAGTTCTTCAAAGTCGGCAAAATCTCCATCGTCAGGCTCATCTTCCAGTACGTAGATTTGATTTCCGGCCACTCGATTTTCCATCATCCATTGTTTTTTCTATACAAAAAAATACATGGGTTTTAAAACCCAGTTAGTATTTCAATTTTTATACTGCCTCATTTAATAGAATTTCCTTACCCAAGATGAACTCAAAGTATAAATCCCCAGTTCTTTCAACTCCTTCAAGCTAATACATTGATTGCCAATGTAAACGTCATCGTCAGGGTATGTATTACCCGACAGCTTATCATACATCTGCCTTGCTGCAATTCTCTTTGCCAGAAACCGATCATCACTTCTCGCTACATTTAAAACCATCCAAACGTTAAGATCTGATACTACAAAAAAGTATTTAATATATGTAAATTAAGTACCGATTTCGACGAGCTCTCCGATTCGACATTCAACTCCAAATTGTGGACCTTCCTCAAAAGCTATAGACGGTAAGACGGTGTACTTTGGGGTCGGAAAAGTGTTTATGTAACAAAACTGATTCAATTCTCTGAAGACCTTAATGCCCGTTCGCCATCCTGGCAAAAATCCATAAGTTTGTAACTCCAACTCCTTGTTGCTAGCCTTCACTTTTTCAAGAACATCAAGCGCTGCCATCTGAAACGACAACTGACGACGAGGGGACTGGCCAACACCTGAAAGTATGTTTTTTAATTTTTTATACTGATATAAAATAATTCAAAACGTACAAAAAAGGCTTTAATTATACCTCGGGCCTTTCCAACAAGAACCTCAACACGCCAAGTTTGACGATCGGGTAGATTGATGACAAACATTTCAGAATGCAGTGGGGTTTTGAACGCCTCTGCCATCTTTTTCAAAGCATGAAGCGGTGTACTGATAAATCCGTCCTCCATCACTATCTCTCGCCTATTTTTCAAATATTCTTGTTCCAATTTTTCGAAAAGGGTTGCTCCAATGGATTGTGTTCCGGTTCCGGCAAAACTAGCAGAAGAAGAGCGACTTGAACCACCTGGTTTAGGGCTTGCAGACACAGTTATCTTCAAGTTCCCTCCTTGAAGACCAGCGACACTTCTGTGAATTGCATCACCAGCAGCAGCAGCGGCTGTCCCGTCGTCAGAATCCATCATTAATTCCTATTTTTAAATCAACACTAAATACTGTCAAAAAAAACAAATATCTCTCTATCTAAAATTGGGAAGAATGTAAAAAAAAACATTGTTTACGGCTGGCCTAAAGGATGAAGGAATGAAATATTAACAAGTTAAATTTGAAAATCGAACAGTTTTTTTAGCATATTTTTTGTCAAAAATTCGTAAAGAAGTTACTTGGAATATTAACCTCTTTGAGGGGTTTCAAAAATAGATAATTAATCACGTTTACTTACTTTTTTTGAACGAGTCAAAAATTCAAAACAGCAGAAAACGCAGTAGAAATGTAAAACTGAACGATGCTCTTCACAACTCCGCAACCAAATGAAAACTAAAGTCTCACATTCCTTTTGCTCGCTGCCTGCACTAGATAGTCATAGTCTCAAAGGACCCCGCACGGATCAGATGGGTTTCTGGGTTTCCACGGATTTTTCTAAAATTTTTATATGTTGTGCATATTG
>JAQGBQ010000726.1:0-16974 GCA_034698485.1 Vertagopus arboreus
GGTTCTCTCAGATCTTCCGCCACTTGCAAACTACCAGAAATCCGTATCTAGAAGAACCGAAAACAAGGGCACACGACAGATTAGCCCGCATGACCAGACTTTGAGGATTATTTGTGGGGCTGTAGTTATTATTGTGATATTTTACATCACATTGGCTGGGTTCCATCATGATCATCATCATTGCATTCATTACTCAACTCAATAATAAAATCTAATGGCTGTGTTTTACTACTGAACATAATCTGCTCTGTTTACTATTCAATTCTGTCCCACCGTTCCTAAAAAACCAACCGAAATCTTTTGAACTGAGATAACAATAATAGACATTCCTTCGCATGATGATGTTCTCTTGTGTATTATTGCACTTGAACATATCTAATTGCTTTCTTCTGCATATATATAAATGTATATATATAGACCAGTCAATTAGTCCAATAATATATTTCATGAATGTTTTTCCCCTCTGAATGACATCATGCTCCAAGAATGGTCAATGTGTGTTTAACCATCATAATGACATATGTTTGCTCTGCTTTGTTGTAAAAAGAGAGCTGTAATATAACACGAAACCTTTTAGTGAGCCCATACCAGCGGTATTCACAATTGCTAGTGTAGATGATTTTCATACTAGTCAAATAAATACTAGCCTTATGAAAAGATTTAAATATAAAAATAAGACGACATACTCAGAAACAAATAATTACCTAACAAAAAGTCCACACATACATGAATCATGTTCAACGTTTGACATCGAAGTAATAGCTTTATTACTCTTTCAAGAGTTTACGTCAGCAGTTTTGAAGCTGCTTTGGGTTTTTAAAGAATCTCAGTTTAACAACAACTTTATATAATATAGTACTTAAACATTGGAATAATAAGTTATATTGTTACCATAAACGTTGGGTACGACATTTAGTATTATAGCGGATAAAAGTATACCATACATTAATATAATAATAATACATTAGATGATAACATTGTCTCAAGCAGTAGTTTACATTTTACATCTCAACATCATATCGATCAGAAACAAACTCATTTCCAAAAATGCTCTCATGTTACGTGTGGTTCACGCCCAAATAGACTTTCTTATTCGCGCAAAACAGGACACTTTACCTTTAATGGAGTCGAATATTCCAAAACTTTAAAAGATTTTGGAAACTACCTAAGTACTATCTATCTTAATTTGTAGTTTACGGGAATAATCAAGAAACTTAAACAACGGAGTGATTATCATCATACGTATATCGCCCCCACCTCTTTTCTGGAATAATAGGAAGCATTATTACAGTTGCACGAATCCTATCATGCACTGCCAAACTGTGCAGAGCAATGTACACATAATTCACTGCAGATTGGTGACTTAAGTCAGTCATAAAAATTCTTAGGAAATTCATATAGCACAGACATGGAAGTAATTTATATCTAACAGTTTATAACAGCTTGGATTTCAGATACGACCATAATATGACAGCAAAAGTAAAAATATGTTTGTGAAGTATTCAATATTACGTACTACTGGTTTCATCTTATAACATCAAGAAGATACTTAAATGGCTGCAAATACTTGAACTGAAATTCGATCAGCTACCTACTTGTCAAAATTGAAAATTAATATGAAGTCAATTCATTAATCTATGGTAGTTACAGAAGAACTGAATATTAAAAAAAATATTTATAGCTGTTATAAAATTGTCCATTAATTTGAAAAATAATACACCCTACTTTCACAACACTTATCATTAAGTAATAATTTGAAGCCGAATCGTATTAAGTCATATCGTTACACCAAGTATTAAATGCCATCCATTGATTCAATATTAAAACAGTCAGTAAAATAGATGCTGTTAGGATGAACAAAAATTGATCCTGTAAATTGCTCCACTAACTTATTTGGCGAGCTTCAAGAAAGATACAAACGGTATACAATTATGAGCCACTAAGTCTAACGACACAAACGATCACTTAACATCAAAAATCACAAAAATAATTTCTCCTGTACAATAAATCAGATCAAAACATTTCAATATATTTCTTGTTAGCACTGGTATGTATTTGTCACTATTCAGCACCTTTTTTAATTAAAATTTCTACCATGCAGTTTAACTGGAAATGGTATACTTTTTCATGGATGACAGAGTCTAACAAAGCGGAATATGGATAACGGCATTATCTTATTATGGCTTGTGAACTGAATTAGTTACTTAACTAATAAAAAAAATTGGCAATCGAACTTGTAGCAACAAAAGGTACCAAAACTCACATTTTCATGCACCTTAACAAATGTTATAACGAAGAATCCAATACTTGAGAGAATTTAATCTAAATGGCACATTGAAAGACAAATAGGGTACAAATGCTGGCTTCCAAATGAATTTTTGATCTTAATTAACCCTCTAATGGAATTCTTTGGATATTAATGATTGTTAGAAAGAAGCCTATTAAACTATACATTCTCCAGGACACCTCTAAACTTTAAATTCAAAATCTCAAATAATCCTACGGGAACGTGTCACAGATTTAAAATACAGTCAGATTGTCTTCATTAATGGTTCTTAGCCCACAAAAAAGTCTAGAAATCAAAGCAGTCAACTGTCTAGTGTCTAATATTTATGCAGTTCGGGAGAAACTGTCTGAGCCTCAACTTGAGGTTTTTAATGAAATTATAAGTGTAATAATCTATTAATATTTAAATATACTAGTGAAAGGAGTTTAAAACACGAATAATTCTCCTTATTGAAAGAACAGATTTATCAATTACAGCGTGAATACAGTTTGGGTAATGTGGAGTTTGACAAGCTAATTTTGAAAGTATTTCCCAAGCCTTGAATACAATTTAGAAGTGAGAGGTGCGGATGATGCATTTGTGGCAATTGCTATTATTATGGCAGTTCCTCGACATAATTTTCAGGAATGAGACCAGTTTTCCCTCTTAGCGTTCCTTCCAGCCAGCCAGGTTCAACAGAAGCGTGAACTAAAATAGTTAACAATTTAAAGTTAATATTGTATTACCATTTTACCGTATTATTATTGCCAAATATTTTTATTTTTGTATAGATGAACTTACTGTTTGTTATGATTTCGTTTGGTTCGAAAGAAAGCTCGCCTTCGTGTTCAGCCACACAGGAGTAGAGAGTTCTAGCACATTTCCTACAAACGAATCAAATCATTAAAGATCAGTGTCAAATCCCATTAAAACGACAAGATACAAAGACAATGAGATATAATACTCACGTATATTCCCACTTTGAACCTCCTGTAGCTCCACCAGCATTCATTGACGACGGAGGTTTACTTGGAGCTCCTTAAATATCAGACAATTTTTTATTGAATGGTTGTAATTGGTAATTCTAAATATTTAATATTTTAACAACTCACTAGTCGTGCTGCCGTATTCTCTGCCGTTGCTTAGAGGATGCTCAGGAGGGGGTTGATATGGAGGAGGTTGAGGTGGAGTGTGACCTATTCCTGCGACCGGAGGATGTCCTGGCCATGAAGCGACTGACTCACTCGAACTACTACTGTTTGAAGTCCCTCTATCTGTAACGACAAAAAAATCCAATAGTCAGAAACGTTCCACAATATAGTTTTCAGTAAAAGTATAAGACTCATTTTAGGTTATAACAATTTTTAAACCATTACCTGCATTATTTAGAAATGGCTGGGAAAAGCTATTTCCTTTGCTATCTCCAAGCCCTCCTACAACGCTTCCGATTATTCCGACAGCTACACGACTACTTTTCGAAGGATGAAGCCGATTATCACGTGAATCTCGATCCCGTTCGGGGATAGACGAATGGGAACCTAAACTGTAGGACAACGGTAGCGGCTCTCCACTGCTTTGATTCGACGAGCTTGAATGAGAGCTGGAATGCAGAGAGTTAACCGTGGCTGTGGACTGGTGGATACCCATACCGCTCGAGGTCAACTGAATATTATCCCAGGACGAACGCATTGGGCCTGGGTCCACATAAATCGGTTTGGGACCATCGTTATACGAGGTTACTACCGCCTAATAATATTAAAATGTGAAAGGTTTATATAAATTGCTCCATCATTTGAATGAACATTATTACAAATGTCTTACGTGTTTGATGGGACTATTTGATGTTCTATGGTTATGAGGCACATTGGTGTTAAGCATCGGAGAAATATCTTTTGCTGGCAGCTCACTTGGTGGTGGCTTGGACTTAAAGATCTATACAAAAAAAAGTATGTTTTTATTAAAATGAAAACACTTTAATTCGAAAATAATAATATTAATAAAAATCAGCGGTACCTTTTCGAAATTTTCAATGAGAATTTCAACAACTACGTTGCAAAACTTTATGTCAATGATTGCAGCTACGGTTTCTTCTTCGGGTCGTAAAAGAGTCGGTCCAAAACAAACTCCTAGATTACTTACAGTCATTTTGTTTTTCTCAGACTTGGATGAAACACTAGAAAATCATAAATACATATATATATATTCAGTATTTACTCGGTACTATAACAATTTGAACCATATAATTATCAACAATTTAACTTACTTCTGCAAGTGAGCAATGAGGGTCTCTAAAATTCTGAAATTAGCCGGAGGTACACGATGTACTAATGTGTGAACGTCCGTTATTCTTTGTACTCTGGTTTCTTGTTCTGAAAATAATTCATAAAATTATAAAACCTTGTTTTAAACTGAATTCATCTTCAGGCATAATTTTATACTATGATTATAATAGTCAAAGGGGCAGGTTATGTTGTGGCATAAGCTAATTTTTTTTGAATGCCTCAATAACACAAACAAGTAAGTAGACAACTTCCAAGATTAAAAAAGTTGCACTGTCAAGGTAAAACATTTTCTTCGTGGCTGTTAAAAAGTATCCAACGTATTATAAAAACAAGTTTTTCATAAAAAGAAAGTGTGCTGAAGATGCGTAGGACACACAGGAGAGATATACAACAAATTATGCAAATTAATTTTGACTACGCATTATGATAACTTGAGTGGCGGAGCTTTTACGGTTGATGCAAAAAATAATAGTGAATATTTCCTGTAACAAATTCTACCATTTGATAGTGGATACAATGAGTCTAGATCAATAGACGCCACTGAGATAGCAATAACTACTAAACCTTTTTCAGCCTAATCTATGGATGGTGAAGTACGTTTCAAATGATTGAATTACTGCATGTTTCACATACTAGTTGGTTAATAAATAAAGAACAGAGAACAACGTAGCAATGAACTTACTGGCGGCGGCAATGAAGGCTTCGTGATAACGGAACGTCATGAGAGGTTCTGGTAAATTGCGAAAATAGGTTTTTAGGGCGCTTGTGATCGTTTTCGTTTCCCACTCACATCGGTCGTTTAGAATCAATTTGTCCCCTTTCCGTCTTTCAAGCCCTATAGTTAACAGTTTGGAGACCTTTGAGCTCACGCCGACCAACCGATACAGTCCTTGTTCCTCCAAACCTCGAGCTTCTAACTCGGAAATGCATTGTTGTACAAAGCTGAATCCCACATCATCCAGAGACGTTTCCTCTGACTTTGAAACTTTTCCTGGTTGACCGTAAGTCTAGTGAGTAATAAAAATAAAATTTTAAAATCGTATAAGCTGTAATCGACATATACATGCTTATATTTATATATATATATATTAAAAAAAACTTACTGGTTCCCTTCCATCCATCGCATCTAACCATAACCTGCGATCCTCTTCGGAAAGAGCTTGTAATGTAAAAACTACTCCGGGTCGATTTTCTGCAGTAAGATCAAAGCAAAACCTTTTCTCTATGGAATCTGACATCCTCCGGATGCAAGATTTGAGAATAATTTCTTCAGTGCCCGTCTAATTGAATTAAGAAATTGGCTTTAATTCATTCCAATAATTAAATACCGTTGGTTTTTAACAACAAAACAAGACAAGTTGAGCAATCAATCATCTCATTTTGTTATTACAATGTAATCAAAATCCAAGTAGTGTGTAATTTGTATGACCAAGCATTATTTAAAATAAACATCGAAACTATTATAACAACACTTACAATCTTTCCAGAGATTTGATTATAAGCAATCATGGAGAATTTCCTCGATGCTTTTTCATACATACAATAGTACTTGGTCCAGCTACTTCCAAGCGCTTCTGTAAAGATAAAAACATTTAGCATTGTTGCATTAAAAAATGATCCATTGTGACGATTGGAATTGAAACGTTTCAAGTGATTTTTTCATGATGTAAGACAAAATAATTTCTACAATTAAAACAAGAATTTCTAAATCTCCAAAAATATGTGTTATAAAAAAAAGAGAGAATATCTGAGAAATGGAGATGTGGTATGATATACCATCTATTACGATAGGAAAAAGCTGCCACTCCTTGTCTTAACTTACTTTTTTCCATTAGGTAAAGGTATCCCTGCCGGGTATACATTTTGTCAAGGCTCCCAGGGTCCTTCTATAATCATAAAAGGTATAAAAAAGCTCATTTAAAAAACCAGTACAAAATCATCACATTACATCATGATGCTCCTCTCCAACTAACAATAAGCCCACACCACATTCCGATTCACAAAGGGATACAACAATATCCACACCATATCAAAAACTACACGGACATGTTATCCATTCAAAAATATCATGTTTTTATCATCTCTTGCTACAACAATCTATTCAACCTTCAGTATGTTACAGGGAATGCTTCAACGTGAAGTGAATTAATAAAATCCTCTCTTAACATTTAAAAAGAACTAATTCCAACAGTCTTTACCCAGAATGGACATTACTTTCTGGACCAAGTTTAGAAGTTTTTACATTCAGGGAGAATTTTGGAAATTCTTCGTATTTAAACTTAGATAACCCTGAACAAAATATGTAGAGTGATACTCAAATGACACTGAAAAACTCCTGATGAGGCTCCATTGCACTGGATTCTTTTTATTATTATATGGCACTATATAATACTTACATACATTCCGGCATGAAAGCCACAAACAAACTCATGCTAACAGTTGAACCTTTTTTGAGAATCTAAATTCGACCCGCTTTCCATTCATTCAAGATTCTAAAATATCTAAAACTGGCGACGTTCATTCTAGGTACGTTTATACGACGTGACAATATTAACAGAACAAAGGGCCACTTACGGATTTCCGAAGCTCCAGCATTTTATTCATCAGGGATTTGGTTTGGTCTCGGGTTGTCTCAAAATTTTCTCTTGTCTGAAAAATGCAAAATAGTTAAATATTAAAATACAGTAAGCTCGGTTAATTTGTTTATAACGAATAAAATGTGCGTAACATCAACATTATGTTGGAATGATCGTCAATAAGCAGAAAATCATCATCCGTTCCCACGACCAAACCTTGTCTCACAATTACGCGAGCTAAAACCTTTCTATTTGTATCAAGATTTGTAGTAGTAACCTCATTCTGCTGTTTTTTGATTTCTTTAGATTCAATACTCAAGGAGCAACAGTCCCGAAAAAGACGTTTCATCATGCCTGGATGCTTTTAACACAAAACTTTGTTTTGTTAAAAATATTGCCAAACATGAAAACATTCCAAAAATATCATCAATGGATAGGATATCATATAAAACCAAAAACAAGTCAAATTACAGTAGCAACGATGGCAACGATGAGCCGCAGTAGTTTGATAATTACCCTAATTTCTTTTGAAGATTCGCCTCTGGCCAAACAACACAAAAATTAGCTTCAAGAAACTAGATTTAACGAATGCCTCTGATTTCTGTCGGGAGGAAAAAAAAAACTTCTTCTTGCCAACACATTTTACATCATCCGATGAAGACAATCATCTTCATTATTATAAACATGCATTCCATCGATTTTAACTCACTTAGTTCCCTATAAATGTATCAATGCATGTAAAGTTTTTAGTTTAAAGTCTTCTTTAAGAAATATTCAAGGAAGGAAAGAGTACTTGAGCTTCTCATTCCAAATTCCAGAGCGTCTAACCCAGTCATCATTTTCATATACGTGTAAGTAAATTAACACCAGATTGTAGGCGTCAGTCTCTCGTAAAATAAAACAGAGAGGAATGAATTCCTATTTCTTGAGTCTTCAGAGATCTGTCTTGTTTACATTAGCCATGCTATCTGATTCCCTTGAAGAATCTTTACAATACTCTGAAAAAAGTAATCGTAATCCTATTCTAAGCGGAACAAATCTCATAGAATTTCTCAAGTAAACGAATGTTTTCATTTCATCTCTCAAGTCCTGCTTCTTTTAGATACGAGAGAGTCAGAAAATACTGTAACTGGACTACTGTCAGATTCTACGATTTCATCTATTCTATGCAATCGTGACATCAATCCTTTTTACTCAAAGGCTAAAAAGCTATACAAATCTCCGATTTATTTATCCGACCTGTCGGATGCCTGTTGTAGTCAGAGAATGCCGATCTCTACAGAAACTCCAAAGGGTTGGATTGGAATCGGGTTCTAAGATACCAGGACTACTGCCGGATACGGTTCTATTCATAGCTATTCATAGCCTGAAACGCCTTGGGTGGACTTTAATTAATAATCTACGTTTATTCGATTAGTTTGACAACACTTGTGGATGTATAAAGGTATTTTTAGCAGCACTTACATTTTGGATCCGTTTTTGAAGGTCAATCATATACGGCTTGTAGTCAGTTGATACCTCGTGGCCTTGATGATAGAACGTTAACCAACTGTACATAAACCCAAGCAGCTGCAATTCCAAAAACAAACAATTAAACCAGTCCTTTTCCTCATGGGACCGAACAAATATATTACATAGAAACGGATCTAAGAATAGATGCACTAAAACAAATACACCTACTTACATTGGATTAAATCACGGACTTAAATTAATGAAGCTATTGTCAAAGCTATAATTGTTGCACTTATAAATGCATTTCACAAACAAGAGGTTCCGCAAATGTGATTGAAATAAATCCAACTCGTTAAATCTTTATGCTCAAGAACAACATTTTCACTCTCATAACTCGAACATTATCACACAATAAAATCGTCAAATCTTCACGATTAAAGAACATAAACCATAATCGTTGGACAATAAAAGAGCTATCAACACTTTTATTGTTCGGCTTATTCCACAAAAATTATTGAGACGTGACTATACTCACACTTTGGCACAATCTTCTTATACATTTTCATACCTCAAAAAATATCTCAAATACTGATTGTTTTTTAAAAAAAAACATAATGTGCAATTTTTCTATACTTAAGAGATTTGATTGGCAAAGTCTCTAATATGTTTGAGAATCTAAGGTTTTTTTTAAAGTTAAAAATACACAGAAAACTTTTAATAAGTGTTCCTAAAAATACACAAACGGATGTCATGTCTAGTATTCTAACCGCCCGTCTAATTCCATGTATGATTTTTTGCATAACAAATGTCAGGGAATCTGTTTATCTACTTGATGTAAAAGCAAATAAATAAAGCAAATAACTGGAAGGTGGTACTTACGGTTTCGACGAACTCGTACTTCTTACACTCTTGGACTTCTTGGAGGAGGAAAACATACTTTAGACTGGCCTGACAGAAATGCCGTTGTTCCATCTCGAGAGAGGCATCGGCCTAGAAAGGGCCCATTACTGTTAGTATTCTCCACTTGATCACGCATTAACTCTCATCACAATTTAACTGATTCACTCAAATTTCATGAACACAAACAAACCAAAAACTTGTGTTTATTAATATCAATGGAGAAAGGAAATCGTTAGGAACCACTTCGATTAAGATGACATACTGCACTTTAGAGCATTTTAATCTGTGCAAAAAGTTTAGCAACAACAACAGTTTTTACAAAGTAAGGTATTTCTAATAACGGTTATTCCATACGTATTTAAGAAAGACGGATTGATTGGATTAAGCGTTGCAACTTTCACATACGAATTCCTAAATATACTTTAGAAATATACTAAATATTAAATATATACTTCAATTAGAACGAAATTGGTAAGCTCCACCACTATTAAAGTCAAGATGAGACTGGCCAAATAATCAGCTCTGAACAGCTACAGTGCTAATTTGCACATATCAAGTAAAGCGTCGCAGAAATCTGAGAAGGTGAGTATTATATGCTCATGCCAGATAACCTTAGTCACAATCAAAACTGCCCAACACCATCATCAAAGGGTGGGCCTGCTAAAATGTCTGAAGAATATGTAAAATGCTGTCCAGCAAGTTAAACAAAAAATCTGCAATGCTTTTTTCCTCAACTACTACAATAAAGACAATGCTGTCACACAAAATACTTGTTGGGTAATAATAATATTATCAAGGACAATCTTTAGTATTGTTCTTTGTCAGGTAATTTCACTATTATTCACTCAAACAGAAATTTTTTTGTGTTATATGGCTCTTTTAAAAAGAAATATTTTTCTTCGATTCCACCCTGGATGGTCAAATATGGTCTCTATACGAAAAGTTAAATAATCGTTTAGACTCGTTGTTTGACTCTGAGAGTAAATGTTTGGAAAGAAATGAATGAAGGGATAAGAACCAGTCTGAATCAAAAGGGAAAACACCTTGATTTGCACTGTCTAGCACAGCAAGGAAATATATATATATACCTAGACGGACATCAGTAGAACGGAGAAAACAAAATCTGCCCACATGGAATAGCCAAATATGGGAAAAGTCATGCGTCCCCTCAGTGGAGTAATAATATCTCCAATTTCTTCTCTAAACCCTTTCAAAATGCACAGAAACCAAACTATATTCTTTTCAAATACAAAAGCCAATAGCTAGCCAGCTTGGAGAAACCTATCATCACATAGAAAGCTTACTTGTAACGACACTGGGAAAAAACCTTTGCAAAAAACGGTAGAGAAAGTAACGAGGAGTAGAAGCAGGAGAAAGTCGTGTGCACATATTTGGCTACTGAAAAAGGGACAGCTTCTTTTACACTATTGCTATGGGCTTAAAGCTGGAAGCCCAAATATTGATTTCCTTGCCCCTAACTTCTTTCTCTGCTAAATCTGACACACACTGGATGCTATGACATTGCGCATGGAAACACAAACCTTGGATCAAATCATCCAAGAAAGCCCGACTCTTGGGGACTTTTACCGAAAAATCGGGTGCATGAATGAAAACAGAAAAAGTGCAATTATGTCAGCGTCAATGCTTCAGACTTTTCAAATATATTCAAACATAAAGTTCAAAGTAACAGCTGCGCTAAAATATAGAAACCGGACCGGCTTTCTGATATACTCTTTCGTTTTACTTTGTCTAAAAAAACCTATAATGATATTTCGAACTAGAATCAATTACTACACTGGTATAATATTTAGCCGTTATTTTTCGATAGAATTCAAAAAGTACTTGAATCAATGGTCCAATTCAAATAATCATTTTTGCAAAGTTTTGGTTTGTTTATACTCTTGTTTCGAGTAACTTGAGCTGAATTATGCTGACTAAATAAATCAACTAACTTACCTCTTGTAAAATTGTATCTTGTTTTTTAGTAGACAGGTTCAGGTAGCGTTCTTGACTCTGGCAAAATTTGGTTGTCTGCTTTTCGAATTTTTTCTTTCCATCCTGAGTAAAATAAATTATTGCTCATCATTATCACTTAATTCTTGCGTAGTAAAACCCACATAATCATTTGTCTTTAAATACAAAAACATACCTTAACAACTCCAATCTTTTGCTTCCGAAAGTCGTCCAATGGCTTGATGAACTGATCGTTAGCCTTCTCCAGCTAAAAAGGAATTATACAAAGAATAATTAATACCATATAAGAAGGAAAGGCCGTACGGATTAATGTCTACCCTTTTTTAGTACACACAACATTATTAAACCAAATAGGAAAACAAATACATCTATAGAAGCATGAAAAAGATAACCTAGAGGAATGTCTCCATTCATTACTACCCCCTTATATGGAACATTATTCAACTTTTCTGCCTATGGATTAGTACTCTTCAGTTGAATGCCATCAAAGAGTAACGAATCCACGAAAATGTACAAAACACTATATGAATGAATACATGGTATTATTATTTGTGCGACACAAAGTACTCTGGGGACAATGCACTCTATTCTGAATAATTTCAATGTTAGAACGAATTTGCTACACTTTCCACGAAAATTAATTCATGAGTAAATGAAGCGTAAGCAATGTAAATGCTTTGTGTAACATGACATCGCATCGTAATCTGCCCTACTTTAATTCTCGTGCCACATTCAGCTATCTTAAGAAATATCAAATCCATCCTTAAATGATTCATTCTTTCATGTCTCCATATACTATGCCCAAAAAGAGACGTTTATTATTCTTGAGAAAGTGCTGGGCTGAATCAGCACTAATCCCTTAATTGGTTGAGTGTTAAAATCATCTGCTAGGCTTACACTGATTAATAATAAAAGTGATAATGGAAATCATTAGTAATGTAAGAAACTTGTAAATAGACACATGAATTTGAGTTTAGTGTCCAACACTCAATATATACACGATAACTAGTTGATTATATTTCAAATAAAAAACCCTTATAAGTAATCAAACAGATCAAAGTTATTAGCATAACATAATAATCTTAAATTTCGCATTAGGATAGATTAACTTGTACAAGAAAAGTTAGTGTTCTATTTCTGCAAAATATTATATTGTACGGTATATTAACGGGATTGAACTAAACAGGATCATCCTAATTCTCATCACGATTATCATGTCATCAATTGCATCGTGTTTCATCGTTCAATAGAGAATGAAATCAGATGCAATAGGATAATCAGCAGGTGTGATGATTGGATCACTCAACATCGGGAAGGGGAATCTAAAATTCTTTCAAATTAAGCAGAGAAGAATGTTTATGAGACTATCCTTAAATTATCTCCGTCGTTCTATAAAACAGCTTTAATAAAGTTAAATTCAAGTTGGCAACGACAGTTCTAATTGTATAAAATGTTAATACTTGAAAATGATTGCAAAAAAATACCATTCGATCTCGTTCATCTTCAATGGCAGAAATAAGGTGTCCAAACTGTCTTAACGAGTCCGCAATGACAATCTCATCATCGGTTTGATTGCTTCCGATGCATTCGAAAGTGAAGTTTTCCAACGAGGCAGCCAAGGCTCGCTGGGCTCGGGACAACACTAAAATAAAAACAAATCATAAATATTTAAGACACATAAATCCTCCGAAGATCTTATTTAAACGACTACAATAATCATAAACCGTTATATCAACGCCAAAATGCAACTTGCAGTATTAAGCAAAATAAAGTGCTTTTGCATAGCACAACCGCCCAATGCAATCTGTCATCAAAATTCACCTGCATAGTCACCTTGTCATCTTTTTTAAGTGTCTCTAATTCATCTCGTATGACAACTGTTTATTCTCCTCTCACACCGCAAAACAAAGACTTGTGAAACATATTCCTATATATACTGCTCTCATTCCAAATGCTCAACCTTGTAACTTTATACCAAGCTTAGGATCCAGTTTCATTTTTTTAAAACCTTAATCCAATATCACTAAATATTCTGCTGTCGTCAGATCTCTGTACTTGCCAATCATTTTCATCAAGTATCTTCGTCAGTGGTCATCAAAAAATACAAAACCATTCAATTTATGGTCTCGGTCAACCTAAAGCTAACTAGACCAATACAATATAATGTACGACTCATTAACCTTACTCTAATTCCATTAGTAAGCCACCACTGGGTTTAAAATATTAAACCTTGTCCTTTTGACCCTTATTATGTCAAAAAAACAGTGCCTTTTTTAAAGATCTGTAAATTAAATTAAACCCGACACAGAAGTTACAAAAGCTCAGTCAATAGCACTGCAACTACAATACATATTACAACAACATTATTAATGCGGAGCTGGATGCAACATTTACTCACGAAGAATGGCAAAGGAAAATCAGGCGACCGCAAAAAATCAGAGTCTAAAAAGTTGCAGTCAAACCAAGGATGACAATTATTACTCCCTAGTTTACTTTACGATGATTAGGCTAAGTCAAGGCATTCATAATAACTGGGAAACCTGGTTGCTGAGGCAGAAAATCTAGAATCTAGAATTCAAAATTCCACAGTGGAACCTTGTGAGCTTTTGGCTTGAAACTCGTCGTCGTTGCGGAGTTGCGGAAGTCACAAACCGTTAGTTTCTGGTAAATTCAACGTTACTTCTCCATTTTATTCGTAATGACGATGAGTAAGGGGTTTATTTTATGCAGGCTGCCCTCCCAAAACATTAGCCATTCAACATTTTAAATTCATGACTCAAATCCATGCATTCCTTTTTATTTAAATGGATCACTGTAATAATACTACAATAATAATGGAACTGACATTCATCCTTCTTACGTTCACGCGTTCTTTTTTACCTACAATTTCTTGAACACGTTGGCAAATCATTTCCTATAATATTTTGTTGTGTGGTTAAAGTTAAAGTCTATCTAACTTCTGCAAAAAAAAAAAATCCCAAGAGATTTTATACAATCATTCCGCATATTGTTCTCGACATATCTCGACATTTGAATGGAAAGAATAATAAATTGTAGTGTCATATAAAATTGTCGTATAGACATGATGTAAAATTAATGGATTGACAAATGTTTATAATTGATTTATTTTTCGTATATCTGTAAACAAATTTTACTTTAATTTTACTTGCAAGACTGTAAATTGCTAAATCGCAGAGATGGGGTTAAGTATTGCCTGCTTGTTGGGGATTGATCCTATTTTGAATTTTGTATGTGTATGACTTTTTGGATGAATAAATTCGATTATTATTATTATATCTAATAAATCGAAATATAAATTTTGGAATCGGACAAAAACAGTGATGCACAGAAACAAAGATATGGCTTAGCTATTTTCTTTAACATATTTAAATCATGAATAATTTAGCTTGATTTCTTGGTCAAGTGCATTCATACGATAATTTTGCCCATTTAAGGCCAAGCCAAATTCTGATAAAAATGAGTAAAGATCAACTCTATATAAACCTAATTATGCATAACATATTCGACACTTCGACAGGTTGTCATCTCATTACTTTTTTTTATCAAGCTTAAGTATGTCAGTTAGTCTATGACCAAATAAATCCTAAGATTTTCGTTATTTTGAGCGTATTTGTTAGGAAACCGAAGGCTAGGATTTATCGCATAAAAGATAAACAAGACTCCAAATCAAAAAGAATAAAAAATCTCCATTTAATACCAAAGTTTTTTTATCAGACGTTTCTCATATTTTTTCGTCTGATATTATGAAAGCAGCCAGCCAGGCAGTCACGTAAACAATTTACAAAAAGATTTGTTTGTAAATTTGTGATGATACCGTGCTTTCGTACAATGAGCAGGATTTGCAAAAGCAAAACAAACACATCGCTCCTAGAATTATTTCACAAAACTACATTATCAACAACCCACGTGTGATTTGGTATGGAAATGAAACCAAGCAAACTCAACATCAAATGCAGCCACGTGAGCCAAAAGAATAGGGCCAATTAAACCCAACAAATATATATCGGAATTTCAACGCTTTTGTCACAAATTGCATCACTTGTCCAATAGGTTACTTAATTAAGTGGAATACTAGATCTCATTAGAAAGGATATTAGCTTAAAATTATGAAGACATCGTGGGCGTAAGTAATTTCAGTCGAATCACACATACAGGTGTAAATGTTTCATGCATTTTGTGCATAAAAAAATTTCCAACGAGCCGCGTCTGCTGGTTAATCAACATATATCGTCCTGTGATATGTAAAGAATGAGTGTATTTATTCCTCAAACTGGATAATAAATTTAAACAAATTGTCAATTAACTACGTGGACAAGTCGTTAAAAGAGATACGAACCACCCCTTCTGACCACAAAGCATAGAAAGCGGGCCTGGAAAAAGAAAAGATTCGTTTCGGGCTGCAGGGGAAAGGGTGTACTGCAAGAATACAGACACTTTTAATTCCCAAAAGTGACAGGCACGTTTCATACAAATAAGGTCTGAAACACCTTCATTATCTCAATCTCATCCAGTTACAAAATCCAGACGACGACGGTAGACTTTACAAAACGTAGCAATCTACATTTTTACAACTCAGTATGATACACATAACAAAACATGCCGATTTTCATCTCTCGCTCTTTTTCGAATCCATAAACTATTCCATCAAACCATTCAGTTAAGGCAGAAGGGATTGTTAAACACATTCCTTGTAGTGATTTACAACCCCCAAAGAGTAAACAGTTTACCCGGAAACAGGAAATATTTGTGGGAGTTTTCACTATTTTTAGAGACGGAGGACTGAGACTCTTTAGTCACTTTTGTGTAAACTAACATCAATTTTAAAAAACCAGACCCGAATTCCATCATGAAGCAATGCCCCTCTCTGCTTTGTAAATTGTAAACAAAGGAGTCCTCATTTAGAATACTTCATCTCGTAGCCTCGTGTAATCATTAAAGGGTTACGAGTTTACAACTTTCTTCGACTTGAACTGCCATAGAATTTCCTATCTGTAGTGTGTCTTTTATGTGACTATCAAAACAATCCCATTTCTCTTGAATGTTGGACTAATTTTTATAATTTAAGAAGGAACCCGACGGGCAGATCTAATTTTTGAAAAATGAGTCAAGCGGTACATCACAAGTTCAAGGGGAGGTGGAACAATAAAGCATGGCACGAGGGCATGAAGCATCATTACCAACATCTTAGAAGACAAAATTCCTCTCATCTACAGAACAACTAAAGAAAATTGGTACTAATGCTCTTCTATTACCGTATACCTCTGTTCCACTACTTGCTAACTCCTGTTCACCCCTAAAAGCCAACCTATATTATTGAAAAAGCAGTAAATTGCTTACTTGACTTTTTTCACTTCACTTACTAGCCCTTCCCTTAAAAACTTATTATCCTCCTGAGTTTTTCGTTTGCTATCTTCTACCCCGTATTTTCAAATTAGATCTTATTTGTATAGTTTATAATCTTGGTTGGTTGGATCCAAGTCAAGCGGTTGAAGAGCAGTTTAGC
>JAQGBQ010000727.1:0-16974 GCA_034698485.1 Vertagopus arboreus
TGTTCCTTCCACGCATACATTCCACACACTTTACACTGTAGTGTATGGGTGGGTTGGTAAATATATTTTAATTTTTTTATTTTTATCAATTTAAAACTTCTGTTTTTTTATTAGTTACTTTAACACTTATTGTGTTAATATATTTTTCTCGACATTACTGTATGTTTCATGCTGATTTTCATACTATCAATTACAAATTATGAACTTGTTAGTTAACCTTTTTGGTCAATTGGGGCACTATAAGACTTTCTGAAAGAGAGGCATGTTTAAAATAGTTTCGCTCGCTTGCATCTTTTTTAGAAATACAAAACCAAAATATTTTTAATTGTAATTAAGTTCCGAAGTGCCAACCACTACCAAGTAAGTACAGCATTCTCTTATCCTTTTAAATAAGGTATTCGAATCTGTCTGGAAAACGGTAGTTAATGAAATGTTAATTAATTAATTGAGTGCACCATGTCTAAAAAAAAGTACGGAGTGTCCGAATACCTTGTAAATGATTATTTAAATGTGGTTAAAAATCGAGGAAGTTACACTAGTACTAGTTCTAGGACAGACCCTCTCGTCTACCCCCTAACAACTGTCCACCAGACACTTCAGTTTATAAACTCAGGAAAGGCATTAGAGATTATAGGTAATAGGGATGGTAATTCGACAATATATAAATTCATACAAAGTGATTCGTTTAAAACGGTTAAAAATTCCGTTGAATTGTTGATTGCCAATCCCCCTGAGGATCCTTACTATGTACTGAATTTGAAAACAGAAAGGTTCATTAATGCAACTGACTCATTTTCAAACTCTATTTCTATAAGTATTTGGCTCAAAACTTATGCTGATGCGATTAGATTAAAAGCAGACATTGAAAGTGCTATGCAAATCTAACAGACTTATTTCGACAGGTTAAATCATGTCTGAAAAAAGTACGGAGTGCCCGAATCCCTTGTAAATGATTATTTAAATCGAGAAAGTTATAAAACAGACCCTCTCGTCTACCCCCTGAATACTGTCCACCATACAGTTCAGTTTGTAAACTCAGGAAAGTCATTAGAGATTACAGGTCGTGATACACATGGTGTTTCAACATATGAATTAATCAGCACAAAGGATCCAGTGATAACGTTTAAAAATAATGTCGAATTATTAAACGCTAATCCCCCGGAGGTCGGAAAGTATGCAATTTTTGCAAATTAATTTATCTAAAAACTCATGATGATGCGATTAGATTAAAAGCAGATATTGAAAGTGCTATGTAAATGCAAATCCAACAGAACTCCATCGAGACAGCACCTGCACCTCAAGAATAATTAATATTATTTTTAATTTCCTTGCAGGAAAATGGAAATTAAATTGGGTTCCCGTCCGGAATTTGTGAAGGTATAAAAATATATAATAATAATCAATTCTTTATAGATTTCAGAGTTTTAATATTAATATGATGTCCATATTTATTTTAGCACGTGTTCTTCAAATCATTTCCGGAAGTAGTGCTGGGATCCCCCTTACGTGGACTTCGTGAAAGGTCAACCCAATGTATAGAATCGTCAAGTAAATTTGGAGTGTTGTTCATCACTGGACAAGAAAGTTTGTTAATACTTCGAGCTGAAGATGCCCTAAGTGCCCAAGTTAAAGCTAAGAATGATCACAAGAAGCAGGTGGACTTGACCGAGATTCCTCACCTTAGAGTTAACAATCCGTCCTTTGGCTCTGCTCCGAGTTTTGTTGCTATTTCTAATGGAGAAGAATTTATAGCTTTTGACACTCAGAAAAATGGAGTTCCTTTCATCCTTGTGTTCAAACTGGATCAGTTTCTTGTGCAGGTATTTATTAAGGATTTGATTTAAAGTATTTTTTATAGTTTGAAATCATAAGGGTTTTTGTATTCTACTTAATTAGGCTGGAGGAAGCAGTCCATTCTGTGAAGTTAGAGGATCGGCCAACGAAGGGGCAAAGGTCAGTGGAATTGCTTGGAATCCTGGAGAGAACATGGGGAGTATGTTTGCTATCACCTGTGATGACGGTTCCCTTCAACTTGCTACGATCAAAGGAGAAAAGTCAGTAGAAATGTGCTCACTTAAAGACAGAAATGCAAAGTAAGTGCCAATAGTAATGTAACATGGCAATGAAGCTATATATATTTCAAGTACTAAGTATTTTAATTTGTATTCTAACAGAACAATGTGTTGGAGCCCAAAAGGAAAGCAGTTGGTTGTTGGAAGAAACAATGGGAATTTGAGTCAGTTGAAATTAGATTTGAGTGAGGCAAAACAAATTCCTGGCCCAGGTGGGGGAAGGATTCCATCAGCAATATTTTGGAGTTCAACTACTCAATTTTTGATTAATTTCATAGTAGATGAGAGAGACATTGGTGAGTACTTTACAAAATTTATGTATTCTTAATTTGATCAAATTTTAATTTCGATTGCTGTTCTTTTTGTTTACAGACTTTATGCAATTGGATCTTGTAAAAGGAGCTCCACAGTCGTACTCTAGTTTTGGTGATATCTTTGTATCGGACTATGTATCTGGAGCATCAAAGTGTTTTTTCGTCCCAATTCTTTCATGGAACACTATGCTATGTGCATCAAACACAATTAACGATCTTATGGTCGTTTTAAAAGGACTGCAGGGAGTCGAAAGCTGGACGGTGGCTGATATTGATGATACTAGACGAGCAGCGATACCAATTGACAGTTTCGCTGTCGGAGCTACACTGTTCACTGGATGGGAGACTAATGTTACTTTCAGTGAGACAGAGACTTTTGGCCCCATGCCAGTCTTGTTCACCCTCTCAGATTCCGGAGCTTTGTGTTCAGTCTCAGTTGTCAATTCTGACCCTAATTTTGCCAGTATAATTCATCCAGTCTCAAATCCATTACCACCTGGTCTCTTCACTTTGAAACGGGAAGCTCCTGCTGTTGCTACCCCTACTAATTCACCGGCTCCTCCGGCATACATTGCTCAAAGTAACACAGCTGCTTCTCAGTCCCCTCAACTTGCAGCTCTTCTAAATAATCCTCCTGCAGCGCAGACAGGAAACCAAAGCTCACCGACGATGCTAAACAATCTTACTTTTGTGAAAACTCAACAGCAAGTTGAACCCCCAAAACAAGCCCAAGTCATTCCCTCTCAAAAGCTTGGATCATCTTCAATTCTTGGGCAGAATTTTCTCTCTTCTGGATTACCAACTCCTCAGCAAGTGGAGGAACTGAAGAGAATCGTAGAAGAAAGAAGAGCTCAAGGTGAAAGGCAAGGAGAAATTGAAGAGTCAAACTATGAACATCTTTCACTCGAGTTGGAAAAATTCCAAATTAGGTAAAATTTGATTATTTTCGTCTAAAATAATGATTAGAACAAGAAATATTTCATATTAAATCTATGTATGCTATGAACTTTAGGATGTCAAACTTTACGAGGAAGCAAGTAGCTGTTCGGAATCAAATGAGAGTACGATTGGATGAAGTTTGTAAGAAATTTGAGCAGGAGGTACTTACAGGGTTGAATATTTTGGAAGACTTTGTTGGGGCCATTGAGGAAACTACTAAATGTCAAAAGGATGAAGTCAACATGCTAAAGGAAAGGATTTTAAGTCATTTTTCCCAACTAGAATATGCCAAGTCAATAGCAGAAAGAAATAAGGATCCAAAATATATTCAACTGCTTCGGGCTCAGCCACTAGACCCTGCCACATTGCTTAAGTTTCAGAATGTACAAAAAATGTTCCAGTAAGCTAGTTAATTCAAAGTATTGCATTACAAACTTTGTTGTTTTTTTTTTAAAAAAAAAACACTCAATTTTATTTTGTTATAGGTATGTCAAGAACCAAACCAACGAATGTGACAGATTCTTCCAGGCTCAAAATAGAGAATCTCGACCTCTCGAAGGAGCTGCTGCAACACAAGTGATTTATCAAACTCTCTCGAATCATTCGCGAATCATCAAAAGATTGGTACAGGACTTGAATGCCATGCGAACCCAACTGGGACTTAGTAAATGTAAAGGTCTTGATAGTGACATGGACGTTTTCCAATTCCCTTCATTGGGATATTTCGAAAAGAAGCCAATCCCGACTAAATCAAAATCGGACTATGTCACTGAAATGAAGCAATCGGACAGAATAACTTACGATGATTTGACGGCTGGAATTAGTCGCGTCAAGTTGGACAAGGAGAGTGAATTCTTAGGAAGTAAACCTCTCAAAATTACAGCAAAGAAACTTCAAGTTCTTAGGAAAGCTGTATCAAAAACGATTGATATTGAAGTTTCAAATGAAATTCAAGACTGGGACGATCCGCTGAGCAAATCTCCGAAACCACAATCGAGAGAACTAATTAAAATGCTGGATGATAAAAGCATGCCTCCGAAGACGTCCAATATTAATGAAAAAGGCGATGGGTACTTTGTAAAGCCGCCTTCTGCTACAGTTTCACCTTCTTCAACTACTTTTGTACCACTACCCACCAAGGAGATTGCACGTACTTCCCCACAACAACAACAACAGGTCACTTCTTCTTTCCAACAAATCCCCACTAAGCCATTTGGACAGATTTCATCATTGACTGGAATTGCATCAAAACCAAGTACTTTTGTCACTAACCCTGTAAGTACTCCTACCAAGCCGAGTTTATTTGGAACTTTACCAGCGAGTAGTAGTCCTCAATCCAGTTTGTTTGGAACATCAAACATTAGTTTTTCGTCTCCAGCGCCTAGTACTCCGTTTGGTACTCAAATTGGAAGCACAATCTCATTCGGTACAAAAACTAGCAGCCCTTCTTCACAACCAAGTCTGTTGGGTACTCCTTCTGCTACAGCTAATAGTAATTCTCAATCTAATCTGTTTGCTGCTGCTGCTACAACACCAACAGTTGCTCCTTCATCATCTCTCACAAGTTCATTCGGTACCAAAAGTGTCAGCATTTCTTCCCAGCCAAGTCTATTGGGTACTGCAACTGTGAGCAGTAACTCTCAATCCAGCCTGTTTGCCACACCAACTGTAGATATTTCATCTCTCACAAGTTCATTCGGTACCAAAAGTCCTACAAAGCTTAGTTTGTTTGGAAATCTACCAGCCGTAAGTAGCAGTCCTCAGACTAGTCTACTACTAGGGACATCAGGTGTTTCGTCTCCAGCCACAACTTCTTCGTTTGGTGCCCCAATCACCCAAATTGCAAGCACAAATTCATTCGGTACTTCCTCACAACCAAGTCTATTGGGTACTCTTTCTTCTACAGCGAATAGTAATTCGCAATCCAATCTATTTGCTGCCACAACACCCACAGTTTCTGCTTCATCATCCCTTACAAGTTCATTCGGTACCAAAAGTATCATTACCACTTCTTCACAACCACCAACAACAAGTGCGAGCACTAATGCTCCATTGACTCTATTTTCCACACCAACTGCAGATGTTTCATCTCTTACGAGTGCATTCGGTACCCAAAGTGTAAACACTACTTCTTCCCAACCTGGTCTATTGGGTACTGCTACAGTAAGCAGTAATTCGAGTATATTTACCACACCGACCGCAGATATTTCATCCCTTACAAGCTCATTCGGTACACAAAGTGTAAGCAGTCCAACCAAGCCTAGTTTGTTTGGTAGTAATCCTCAACCCAGTTTGTTTGGAACACCAACTGTCGGAAGTTCATCTCCTGCCACTACTACGTTTGGTACCCAAATTGAAAGCACTTCTGCTCAGTCAAGCTTGTTTGGTCCACCGCCAACTCTCACCACAGCTCCTAACCAAGGCGTATTTTCATCAGGATCGTCTGGTGTTTTTGGTGGAAGTTCCACGTTCGGAGGAGGTTCTCCTTCTATATTTGGCTCTGGTGCATTTGGAGCCGCAACTACAAATGCTTCACAACAACCCAGCTTATTTGGTACCCCTTCTTCAACTGCTCCATCCGTGAACAAACCAGGTATACATTTTTTTTATTTCGGTTTAAAGCAACGCTGTTATTTTAATATTGATATCATTTGATCAGCAGGAGCGTTTGGAAGTGGTGCTGTATTTGGAGGAACCCCAGCATTTGGATCATCTTCTCCATTCGGGTCAGCTTTTGGATCTGCTGCCCCAGCAGTCTCTTCAGGCTTCGGTGCATCGTCTGGCGTTTTCGGTGGTGGTGGAGGAAGTTCGTCGCCTTCAATATTTGGCTCTGGTGCATTTGGAGCTTCTACGACAACTAATGCTCCACAACAATCCAGCTTGTTGGGTACCCCTCCTGCTCCATCCGTGGCCAAATCAGGTATGTTCTTTATTAATATTAAATACATAAATCGAGTCATATTGAGGCTATAACATTGTTGTTATTGTTTGACAGCAGGAGGCTTTGGAAGCGCTCCAGTTTTTGGAGGAACTCCAGCATTTGGATCCTCCTCTCCGTTTGGATCAGCGTTCGGATCGACTGGCTCACCAAGTGCATCAATGGGATTTGGCGGCAGCTCTGGCGGAGGATCGAGTATTTTTGGTGGTGCAACAGCTCAGCAAAGTGCCCCTTCATTCGGTGCCTTAGCTCAAACCTCTCCGCAACAATCTACTTTTGGTGGCTTTGGATCGTCACCGTCCCCATTTGGTGGTCAACCTCAACAGCAGCAAGCCTCTCCCTTTGGTCAAGTCCAGCAACCTCCTCAACAACAGGCTTCGGCATTTGGTCAGCCTCCTCCAGCAGCGTCATCCTCTTTTGGAGGAAGTGCATTTAGCAGTTGGCGTTAAGTGATATGATACATTAATAGATTTCAGAATACAGATAATAATATTATCTTGTTAAACAATGATTAATATTTTTTTAGATTTGTAAAAATTGTAAAATGAAGAGTTGTATTAATTGTTTCGTCAGAGTTTTCTCATTTAAAAGTTTCAGAATAAGAAATAATGCTCAGAAATTACTTGAATGAAATGAAGTGTCTATATCAAATGAAATATATTCTTAAAATCCAGTTGGGATTCTAGGTTAATTAAGTAATGACACAATTATAAAAATTCATTTATTACAACATTAAATTAAAAAGTAATGGCAATTGATGCTATAAAATGAATCAAGAGGTCTACTGCATTTTGTATTTAATTATTACTCGTCATTTTTGAGTATAAAGTAGACTCTTATAGTATGAGCTCAATTTTTACGAGACAGGGCTGATGAAGAAGAATGTTACAGTCGACCTAGGATTGTTATCTCGGAAAGAACCAAATACCTCAGGACGAGTGAGTTGGAAGGAATGGAAATTCTGAATTTGAATAAGCTGTTGAGGATAACAACCTCACTTGATGGGCATGTAAATTTAATTTGGTCGTACCATCCATTCAGGCAAATATGCCAGCTCAATGAACTTATTCAAATTCAGGATTTCCATTCCTTCCAACTCACTCGACTCCTGAGGTATTTGGTTCCTTCCGAGATAACAATCCTAGGTCGAGTGTCCCATAATTTTTCTTCGGCTTCTGCAATCCAGACGGGGAGACAAAGGTCTATTGAGAACAAGTCATGTTTTTTGTGTAGACTAAGACAGACCTCCATTTTTATTTTTCTGATTTTCCAATAATTATACACATAAAAGACACGATCCAATTTCAGCACATATTTTCAGAGCTACAGTTTCAAGTAAGTTAAGTAAATATTGATGCCATTTATCAATAATGACATGAAATCTAACAAAACGGTTTCCTTTTTTCTTCATCAGATCCAATTAAGATGGGTGACATGAAGCATTTGCAAGATCTAAACCTGTTATATCAACTGAAGTTGAAGAAACTGGAAGACGACTTCAAGAATCTGGAAAGAAGCAAGCTTCAATTAGAAGAAACTGTAGCGCACTATGTTAACAAAGACAAAGAACATGAAATCCAGGCAGCAAACTACGCTTCCCTCCGAGAAGATTTGAGCAGATTATCGACGCTTTATATGGAGAAGCGAACAAAGACAATGGAGTTACAAAAACTACTCTTTGAATCCAGTAAAGAGCTTGCAAACGTACGACATGAGCTGCAAGATTCGAAGACGGCTAATCAGGAGTTGACCAACGAGTTGCAGTTCATTAAGGACATACGGAAGAAGACGACAGGGAATCATTGCACCAACTCAACAGGGACTTCCTCCACAACATCCTCAGATGATTCTACAGTGACGATTTCTTCCAGCAAATCCTCAATTAACGGAAAGCCAGTTAATAAAATGCTACAAAAGTAAGAATATTATTCTCATTATAATTTATAAAATGTAATTCAATTTAAGTTAATTCTTCTTTAACTCTTGTAGCCGGATACTGGACAACGTTCGGCGTCAGAATAGGAAGTCACAATCTCTCGAGTCTCTCACTCTCAGCTCAGCAGCCCGACGAAGGTACATACATTCGATCATTATTTTAAAAGTTTTTAGAATTATTATAACAATGAATTTAAATATTTAGAGCCATTGCTCCTTCGACTGCTGCAGTGCCAAAGTCTTCCATCCCAAAGACTTCATCCGTTCAACATCTGAACAAAGCATCAACTCGAAAGAAAACGATACCAGTACAATCACCGAAAACTCCTAACTGTGATGCTCGTCCTATTCCCCGTCGTATCACACGATCTGTGACCCGCTCTACCCAATCGGGTCAGCGTACACCTTGTGGAACTATTAATGGTCAAGTCTCTAATCAATCCAATCTCAGCGTTGCTTCCACTAAGTCTATCATTTCTGGGAAATCTCAAAAAGATGTAGCTCCTTCAAATCTGTCAAAACCCAAAGCAACTTCGAGGGGTTTTAGATTCTAAATAACTCGTTCTCTGGTCATTTTAATTATGTAAAACTACAATTTGACAATAGCCCCCAATTCGGGACTAAGCTAACGCTTTATAGTTAAGATATGAGGTTTATATTTAACCGATTTCTAAAATTCAAACGGTGATTGATGTATTCATTTTTAACCTAATTTTAACTACTTTTGGCCGTGTTAAAACTTTGACAACTGATATGACAGTTGCCCTACTACTAAAAAATATGATTTTTCTTGAATGATTTCATGATAGAATGTAAAACAGGATAATTTTGAGGAATAGAAAGTATGATATTGATAAAACTCAATTATTTTAAATGATAAAAATCGCTCAATTGATTACAACGAATTTAATACTAAATGACAAAGTAAAATAATAAAGACTGCAAATTTGCAATTACAACAACAAAAGTCGTTTAATAATTTTTATAAAACCAGTCATATTGATATTCTAATCTCTAAAGTCATCACAAAACTCTAACATTTATTATTATTTATTCCAACTAATTCAAAATACCTAAACCTTTGGCTTCTTCTTACGGTTCTTTTTGACAGGAATAGTTTTAACAAATGGGATTTGATTGTTAGGCTTGTAGTCTGTAGGAAGTTTGTATCCTTTTTGTTCATCTGCCGGAAGCTTCATCATCCATTCTTCTTCATTGTCAAAGAAGAAGATCACTTCTTCCTTCTCTTTCAAGTCTTTCTTTTTCGCCTCAATGTCTTCTACAATTTGATGAGCTTTGAATCTCTGAATCTGCCTTTGCAACTCGTCCATTCGAATCTTTCCCCATTCCTCGTAAATCTTTTCTTGTTCTTGGATTTCCTTATCTTCTCTTTCTGCTAGAGCAGTTGATAATAATGTTTCTGCTTTTGAGATCAGATTCAAATCTTTTGCAACAGGGAGTTTATTTCCGGTCAATGTTGTTTTTAGGTTTGGGAGCAGTTTACTATATTCCGGAATTTTCAAGGAATCCCAAAATTCAGTCACTTCTTTAGCATCTAGATTCATTCCAGGAAAACGGTGTATTTTCGGCTTTGGCAAGGATTTAGTCGGAGATGCTTCTATTTCTGCTAAAGCCTTTTCCACCAAGTCTGTTACAGCTTTGAGCTATATAAATAATTCATGACATTAAATGATACTGCATACAATAATTTAATTCAGTTAGTAGTAGTATCATTACCGTTTCTTCAGCAATAGACGAATTTGAACCAATACAACGTTGTAGAATCGAATTGACTCTCTCCCATCGTCCATAAACAGCCCAACCTAGCATCTGAACCGACCGACTCAAGACCTCATCTTCATTAATCTGCTTTCCAACCAAGGCTAACGTCTTTCCGACTATTTGATTAGGTTCTGTTAGATCAAAGTGTTCATCGTAATAAGGATTCCTCAAAAAGCCCATACGAACTTTTACCTATTTTTATATCACAAAAAAAACATAAATTAATCCACAAAACATGTTAACAATAACAGGATAAAGTAGATGTATTTACTTCGTCTTTAGATTCTTCAGCTACAGGACGGGGGTTAGGATCCCAAGGGTCTGGTTTTGGATCTTGTAGGTATTTTAAACAAGATATTAAAGAGAAGAACTTGGTTGTCGGAGATTCAAAATCCTCTTCAAGCATCAGCAATCCTGCTACTTTCGCTGCATCTATTCACAATTAAATGTTAATGAACTCTGACCCCAGATTGATTTATTTCTAATAATTAAATCAATAATTGACTAACTAACCTCGATGGTTTCCAGTTTTGATGAACTCATCCATCAGAATATTGGCTACATGAAAGTCCAAAAAGATGCCGTAGTTCATCCTGTCATTAAGAATCCTAAGGAGGTCGTCCGTCTTTCCTCCGTTTAAAAAGGCTCTGATAACCGCATGACTAGTTGAAGCCAGAGAGTCCGCCGTCGCTGGACTTTTTCTTAGTCGATGAGTCAACTCTTCAATTTCGTCTAGCGTTTCTCCATCTGATACTTTGTTTACGAACTAAATCCAACCAAAAAAACAATTAAATCAAAGTTATTTTTTTAATTTTTTTTTTATAAAAATAATCTGTTAACTTACAATATCCACATCGATCGCACTCAAAACTTGATCTGTCTGGTACTTTTTGTCGATTTCGAAGAAAAAATCATCTAAAGAATTATACACAAAGAATATTTTAAAATTTAATATAAACTTGTCGATATTAGAGAGGAACTTATCATCGAAAAAAACTTATAACTTACCGATATTCACTTTCTGAAGAATAGGTGCTTCGAGTCTCTTAGCCCAAGCTGCATTACAATGATAAGCTTCCCTGAGGTAGCCGGAGCTGTAGTTTCGATAAGATGTACAATTAAGTAGCCGGGTTAACCCCCGATTTCGAATAAGTTTATTAAAAATTATCATCTTTCTGTTATTAATTTTTCGGACATGCTAGATTTAATAATTTTGCTAGCCGCCTGTCTCTTTATTCTATTGGGGTGGATTGAGATCTTCGGTAACTTTTTGGTACCATTTGGTACAATTTGGTACAGTATTTTAACAGAGGTACAAGATACGGGCAAGATACAAGATACTTTCCATAAGGATATATGGTAGTATCTTGTATCTTGTATCTTGCTCAAAGTATCTTACCCACCTCTGTATTTTAATACATCATTCGAATGTCCATTAAATGAGTTATGATGTCAAGATAACTTTATCTTATATTAGAGGTGTGTCAAAAGTATTAGTAATAATTTGGTCCCAAGAGAGTCATAAGAAATGGTAACATAAAATTGTGTTGATAAATGTCATAGTTTATTATCTGTGTGTGACTTGACTTTTGGCTGTGATTCTTTCTATAAAATAAATAATTGAATAAAGCAGGAGATTCAGATTGATATGACCCAGTTAAATTTCAATCACCCTTTTTAACTTGAATTGCAAAAGTCGGTAATTAAATATATGAAATCTGAAATCGAACCCTAAGTAAGATATGAAGTATCAATAAAAGTAGTAGTGGAAATAATATACCCTAAAATAAATAAGCCCTTTAAAATAAAGGCACAAATAGATTGCTTTGCATATACCTTTAAATAGATATATTATTTTAGGTTCAAACCCTAACTAAAACAAGAGGTATCCTTTGTTCAAGAATTGTTCACTTTCATATATCTGAAAGGGATGAGATGCACTAATAATAATTTGTCCTACCGAAATTATGATCTGAGATCATTGAGATGGAAGTTAGAGTTTCACCTGTCATCCCTAACTCATATAATATATACATAATCATGTTCTTCGTCTTATAATAACAATCTAGGTTTCTGGAGCACAAAAGCCTTTACAATGATACAACCTTTCAATCATCTTGATTAAATTACATAAAGTTGTAAATCATCTACATCATCAGTTTCCATTTCCATTGGGCATTTCATTATATCAAAAAAAATCATGAGCTAAAATCTAACCATCAATGTTCTGGAAAGTTCAAGCATGAACAAATAAGCTATTTTATAATTCAGACTGAGACCAATGACCTGTTTCCATGAGAACTTATCATGTAAATTGATAAAATACCAATTTGAAACCTCCTTGTTGTTTGGCAAAAAAAAACCAGAAAATGTCTAACGGGATAACCGACAAAAAATTGAGTACCGCACCACTTAAGTTTCATCATGGTTCCAAGATTGGAAACTGTTTTGGTAGGAGGTGGCATTTTCTACTTATTAAGCCATCGGACCTTCACACCGGATCTGGACATAGTCATTTATGGAAGTCCGAATTCGATCTTTATGCAACTGCTCCTCCTAGTCTCTGTAGCGAGTGCCTTGATAATCGCAGCTTATCTTATCGATTTCGGTCTCAAATGGTTTCCCTATTATGAATCTTCCAGAGACTGGAGAAGCCACGCGGGTGTTACCCAAGGGATTGTAGAGGTATTTCTAATTATAATAATTACGCATTTAAACTGAAATTGTACGTTTTTTTTAAAAATAATTTCTATTGCAGGGAATCATAGGACTCTTGACTGCAATTGTGATGATGAGCAAATGGTTAGAATACGCTTCATTTCATCGATGTCTTTGTCCTCATCAAGTAAACTGCGAGCGTCTAGAAAACACGTGGACTATCGGTTTCTTGAGAAAGATTAGTAGTGTAAGAAAATATCTAAATCAATCATGAAACTCGATCGTTGATTAAATTATGTTTATTTATTTATCTTACACTTTTTTTATAGTGGTCACGATGCTCGGATTGGCAACACGTTGTCACATTTATGCCTCAGACTACATTGACTCTTGTAGTCTTTGTAGTTGCTTTACTCTTGGTAATGTTTCAAACCTTGATTTGCATGCAATTATTTTTAATAGTATTTAGAATAAAATATGCCGAATTTTATAGCGATTCTTTGGAGGTAGCTCTGGGGGTGAGGAAGTAGCGATTGGAGCTGCTGGCGATCCAACTCCACCTGATGATCCGGTACCGTCTGATCCGAAAAGGTCTACTGACCCGAACGGTTCAAGCCCGTCTGATCCGAAAACGTCTACTGACCCCAACGGTCCAAGCTCATCTGATCCGAAAACCTCTACTGGTCCCAACGGTTCAAGCCCATCTGATCCGAAAACGTCTACTGACCCGAACGGACCAAGCCCATCTGATCCGAAAACGTCTACTGGCCCGAACGGTCCAAGCTCATCTGATCCGAAAACGTCTACTAACCCGAACGGTCCAAGCTCATCTGATCCGAAAACGTCTACTGACCCGAACGGTCCAAGCTCATCTGATCCGAAAACGTCTACTGATCCAAGTCCTCCTCCTCCTCCTCTTTGTCCGATTTGTAACCATTTACATCCTCATAACTCTGACAACGACAGTGACACAAGTTCCAAGGGAAGTGGTTCTAAGGGCAAGAAACCAAAACCGTCTAGCTCCAAGGGTAAAAAGGGTAAAAAGAGTAAAAAGAAAGCCTGCAACAACTGTGGAACCTGTCACTCCACAAATGAGGAAATCTCTGGACGATCTATTACTGAATCTCCAAGCAGTCGACGCCGAAGGAGCATCATCGCCCTTCTTGCCCCGACAAATGACCGCAACGCCGAAGCTAATGGTACTCAGGAACAATCAATAGAGCATTTATTCGTCCAGCCACCCCCACCAAATGCTGTCGTCACCCCCGCCCTCGACGTTCGAAATCGACGTTCGACACGACCGGTCAGTTCCACTCCCAGTTTAATTCAAGCCGCTTCTACTAGTTCTGGTGAGGGAATTGAGACAAGAAGAAGATCGGCCCGTATCCGTGAATCCAGATCAAGGAAGGAAGGATCGAATCATGAATCTCTGTGAATTTTAAGTGCCAAAACTTATTAGTGCTAGTAGTTTCTAAGAAATAAATGTAATTTGTTTTTTTCACCATCTTCTAAGCTAATTAATTTTATTGGATATAAGTTAAGTTAAGGTACATACATATACACATACGAATTCACCAAATAAGAACTAGTCTATGATATTGCTTTCTGTTTCTGCTTTTTAGCATTTTTTTTTCTAGCCCAGGTGTTCCAGTATTTTTATGGGATTCTCGTATTTCTTGTAAATTATTATTATGACTTGACTTTCGACTTTCTTCTCTCTATTGTCTCGACCAAGTGTCCACTGTTTATTTTTAAAAAATCCAAAAATGCCAGACAGCCGGGCGACAGAGATAAAAGATATTAGGAGTGGATGCAATAGTATCAAAAGACTTTATTTTATGACTTTTCAATAATATCAGGTATAGAAATATAATAGAATAATAGTAGGGGAAGCCGATATAAAATATAAAGCCAGGTGAGTGAGGTTGACTTGACCCTGCCCTTGGCTTCTGAAGAAAAAAAAAACAGTCTCAATACATTCTGTATTTTGTAGGAGGACTGGAGACAAAATGAGATAATTTTTCAGACTTCCATTACATCTCTTTTATGATAGTTAGACGATCATTTCGTTTTAAGAGATGTCCCCAAACTGACGACAAAGCGATTGAAAGAAAAGTCGACTGGGAACTTAAAGTAACTTTTTTAAAAAAGTCTGTCTTGGTCTTGAGACTTTTGATGTCTTTGGTCTAGCCGAATTGTAGATTTTACCGAAAAGCTGTCTTTTCTATACAGACAAGAGACGGTAGCAAGCAAGTCGGATATATTTGGACATTTAATTGATATTTTTATGCAATAATATTGTACCTGCTAACCATTTCAATTTACAGGAAATGCTAATGTTAGAAAGGAAATAACAATTTTATGTCCATATGGAAATATTCATCTCTAAATGACCATCACAGTTTCAAACCAAGAGTCTCTTCAAGTCATTAAGCCTTTACTAATGAAGAATAAATAGCTTGTTGATTTAATATTTATGTAAAAGCATGCAACATTTAAACATTTAATGGTTTCAAACCTTGAACTTGAATTCGAATTCAAGCTTAAAATGCTATGAAGATTGAGACAAGGTTAACACATAATAACTTAACATGATATTTTTTACGAGCTGTCAAGCCAAGTCCTATTATGTTATGTCCAGTTGACCTAACATACATAATTGATAATCCTTTTTTTCAGTCAGGTCTTCTTAGAATCAAGTAAAAAAAATCTATTCTAGAGACATCCCTTTTTTAAATGTTAAAAAAGCACTCTTAAAAGGAATAGAGCCATAGAAGGGTGAAGAATTGTAAATTTATCAACAGGGTACTTTTTACAATTATCCTAATAAATAACAGATAGTTCCATATTCTTTAATATACAGCCCTCAAATGGCTTAATGTGTCTTTGGACAACAAAAAACCTATAATACTCACATGGTTGCTGTTTCCAACTTCCAACTAAATGCTAATGGTTTTAATACCCTCGTGGTATTGTAAGAGATTTGTAAAAAGAAATCCCCAGAGCCACAGGTAACCCAAAGGTACCTTTATTATGAGATATTGAAAAAGCACCCAAGAGACACAAGACAGGAAGACCAGCCTTGGTGGCTTCACTAGTTTCTGAAATAATAATAAATAAGTACTCTTTCCAATGTATTTTTCTTTGTTTATAATTGCTTCATGGCTTTAGACTTTAGGCTTATGTACATTTGGTTTACTTTTTGGATAAAAAAATGTCATTAGATGTAAGAGGTTTAAGAAATACTTTTAGCTCATTGGTATATCTAAGCTTAAGAGTTTGCCTTATCGGTAAGGAAATTGAAAATGTTTGCATTATGTATATTAGTGATTTTTTTCTATAAATGCTATTTTAATAATTTTAAGATGCATATGTTAGCTATATAGACTTGAAGTTCATAGGTAAAGCTATCTGACACAATAAATGGTTTCTTGAGATGAAAGACGAGGGATTCTGGAGTAAGGCATTATTAGAAGTAAAGACATTTAAAGGCAATACAGAATTCATGTTTCAAACAAATTATTATTAGTCTATGTCGTAGGTATTATGATCATTGAATTTGTTGAGATTTAGTTGTGCGTTTAATGTGAGATTTAGGAGATTCAAGCAAACGATATAGATAAATTTTATTGTTGAAATTGCAAAAATTTATCAAACATTTTATTTGTGTAATTTAACAAAAACTTATAACAATTTGAATGTCTATCAGATTCCCAATGTTAAATAAATACAATAATAATATCCGGTGCAAAAAATAAAACAGACTCATTCTACGATCTGTATATAGATAACTAAAATTAAAACAACCGACTTTTACTAAATTGAATCCAAAGAATATTATTTATAACTTGATATTTTTATCTAAAAACGAGGACGATAATTAATTGCATCTGCCAACTAAGTTTTTGTGTTTTTTAATATTTATGCAGTTTTTTTGCAAATATCTCTAAATCTTGTCGATCATATTAAAACCAGTATTAAAATTTCGCGTCTTTCTGGTATATCACATTTCAAAATTGATAGTTTAATAGTAAGCTATTTGACTTTTTCCAACCAAATTTGGTAACGGGTTCTTAAATTAATAAATGTTCAAAACATCCAAATCTCCAAATTAAAAATGAGCTCTCAACCAGTACCGTAGCTACGGTGGTGAGAGGTGGTGGAGTGACACCAGGCCGGGACCCGAAGGGGGCCGGGACTTGAGTCGCTTCACATTAGATATAATTGTATTTTGAAGTTGATTTTTTTTTAAATATGAGAAGTCGAAATAGAGTGCAAGCAGAATTACGATTGTTTGAAATATCGGTAAATTGCTGTCCTAAGTCATAAGCTAGCT
>JAQGBQ010000728.1:0-16971 GCA_034698485.1 Vertagopus arboreus
GAATTCCAAAGTATACTGATAGAAGCAGTAAATAATTGATTCAGAAGTTGTCATAACAAGCAATAATTCATTTTAAGCGATTATGTAAAAACGAAAATGAAGAAGCGTACATTACTTAATTGGAAACTTATTATATATACACAAATGGAAGCAGCAATTTACACCTGAAGTATATAAAGGAAGCAGTTATTATATGTATTATTATATTATATTCCAATCATATGTATTTAGAATTTAAAAAAATGTTCAAAGAATCAATCTGCTTCTATTGATTCCAAAATGATTCTATTTGTATGCATTTGTACTTAAAATGGTCGGACAGACAGACGGACAGCGGCACTTCATAAGCTCGAATTCCATTTTCAATGGCGAGCTAATAATAATAACAAAATAATAACAATAGTCATAGGATTTAATTTAATGTTAACAAAAGTGAATAACTATTCAATTTATGTAACCACAAACACAGAATATCATTCAAACCGCTTTGCAAGGATCAAAACGATTCAAATCATGCAGGATCAACCAAAATTATTTGGTGATGAGTTAATGATAGTTTTTGAACATATGACGAATTTATTGTAAAAGTAAAATTAGTATTAATTAAAATTCATTTTATTCATCAAAGCTGAATTGAATTCTGGAAAGACTAGTTTGAGATTTGTGGGAAGATTGTTTTTACCAAATAGGGGAAAATGGAACTTATTCTATGTTGGTTGCTTACTCCTGATTGGTCCATATAAAAAGCCATTAAATGCCGTTAAATGCCATTAATTCCATTTATGCCATTAATGCCGGGCCAGTGGCAAGTTAGTCACAAAAGTGGCATTTAAGAAACCCTGTTTGCAAGTCATAAAATAATTTTAATATTATTTTATACTTGTTGGATCTTTTTTAAATAGCACAACAGTTTTTAATCGTTTGGAACAAGATTGACCATTTTTTGGAGCATTTTTCGGTGAAACATAACCTAACCTAACCTAACCTAAACCGATTCGAGTACAATTGTGTTTTTGAGTCTTTATTTGACTCTCCAGTGAAAATTCGGTCGAAAAATTGCAAGGTTCAGACGAATTTTGCACCAACATATTTTCTAACACTTACAAATTAGTGTCCATCCTTAGCTATACATAAGCACATATAAATTCATTTTAATTGTTTTGAGCTATGGAAACTTGCTTTTTTAACCTAAATAAATTGAATTTAGTATCATTATCTCTTAAAACCCAGATTTCAGAAATATGGTGTATTTTTCACGGAAAAATGCTTCAAAAAATTTGATTTCAAACGATTAAAAACTGTTGTGACTATTTAAAGAAGATCCAATAAGTATAAAATAATATAGAACTCATTTTTATGACTTGCAAATAGTATGAAATAAAATAATTTGTAAAAGTGTCCGAATAATCGATTCCGATGATTTTTGGTCGTATTTTATTTCCAATTAAATTCTTGCGCCAAATATTGTTTTCAAGAAAAAACTTTTTATATAACGTGAATTCCTGAAAAATTCTCTTCGAAACAGGGAACGAAAAACCCCGGGGTTTTTCCCCAAAAACCCCGAACCAGTGGGTTTTTGCTGTTTTTGCGGGGTTTTGGGGTTTTTGCGGGTTTTTGGGGTATTTTGACTTTTTGGACTCTTTGGACTTTTTGCTATACATGGGGCACTTCAAAACAGTTCATCGAAAATAATCAACTACTATTAACTAGACTAAATTACCTACATTATATTACAAAGAGAAAAAAATGCTCATGATAGTTACTTCTCACATTCATTACTCCATCTTTACTAATGGCTATTAAATATTAAAATTATGAAGCTAAACAATACAATTCTTTGGGTAATTAATGCAAAACCATTAAAGCAAATCTGTTTAATGTTCACACTGCCTAAACCAAAAGATTTATTGTTGTAGTCCTTTAAACGGTCTACTTTGCTTATATATTTCTATAATTTTGGTCATAGTTTTTCGGAATTAACTGACAATTTATTACGAATATTTTAAAGGCATTAAAAAAATTAGGACCCCAAAAACCCGCAAAAACCCATAAACCCCGGGTTTTTCGAAAGTCGGGGTTTCGGACCCTGCTTCGAAATGTGAAAAATTCAAAACGGTGTGGTAAGCAGTTATCTAGATAGAATCAATTGAATTTGAAGTCAGGCTTGTCCGAATACTCGATTCCGTGACTGTACTTTCTTTTAAAACTCAGAGCAACTGCTTTACAAAATTTTAGTTTACTATGTATATTTTTTAAAACTCGTAGTGGTGACCTATTAGGGTTATTTTAAAGAAAATAAACTTTTATTGGTTTATTGATTTGATA
The DNA here is from genome assembly GCA_034698485.1 of Vertagopus arboreus. Classification (NCBI taxonomy): domain Eukaryota; kingdom Metazoa; phylum Arthropoda; class Collembola; order Entomobryomorpha; family Isotomidae; genus Vertagopus; species Vertagopus arboreus. The sequence continues at coordinate 2,326 of JAQGBQ010000728.1, forward strand.
TTTAGGAGTTACAAGCTATCACATTGCAGAATTTGAGGTTTTCTATGTATTTTTTAAAAACCCGTGGAGGTTACCCTAAAGGGTGACCAATAAAAATGGTTGTGGATCAAACGTTCTTCTTGATTTCCTGTTTTCAAATGGTACCACCAAGTTTTTGGGAAGTTGTAATGCTTTGTATTTTCAGTTTAAATTACATAGAAACAGAAACATACGGTTATCCAGCACGGGTCAACCCTTTAACCGATTTATTATTTTTTGAACTTCCAGTGTTAATCCAGGAACGTGTGCACAAAATTTCAGATCAGTTTGACAACTCTTTGAAGAGAGTTATCGTGTCCACCAACAGACAGACATACAGTGACACGGTTCCAAAAGCCCTCGGAGCCGGGTTAAAACTAATTCGTCAACATCATTTTCAAGTGTCTAAAAAATACACTAAATAAAACGTAGTAACACGTTGAAAAGAGCTCGCCGTGAAACGGGAAACACTAAATTATTTAATTCAACTGGAACTCTATATAAATTTTTGAGGTCAAACAGATTAAATTTTTATAAACACTTAAGCGCTAAAATAATCCACAATAAATACTGTCTAACCATGGCCTGGTAAGCCGGCTATGTTGGTTTTGCAGTATTTAATAGTAGAAGAATTCAATTATTAATGTGTTGGACTACCTTAAAATGAGATTTGAAGTATTAATTGATTGATAAAATTAGCGATGTGTTATAAATGCGAAGCAGTCCGTACCAAATGTACCTTAATACCACTTTGAAGTTGGTATTTACCACCCTTAATTGGGTTATAATTATGGGATCCTTATACATAAAGCTAAGTGCTTGCGGGAAGTTTGACTGGATCGGACGTGCCTCATCTTTTGTTCCCTGACCGAATGTTTTGATTTTATATAAATCAATTATTTGCGGATAAAGGCAGTCAAAATGAGCAACCATTAAATGAGGCACAACAACGTACTCGCGTCACTCAAATGGCTTATTATGGTTACCGCCTAGCCATAAGAGACAAAATTAATCATCTTTGAAATCGTGGGAAATTCACCCAACAGTACAATGTAGATTCTGAAGGAAATAGGTTAAATTATGTAAATTTCAATCAACGCGTACTTAGAATTGAGCTCTACAAAAGTTTAGCCGACCACATAAACTCTTAGGCTAAACAGATAGACTTTTACCAGGAAAGCCTTTGATTTTACCTAAAAAAAATTCGTCGGCAAGACCTTTTTTGACACTAACATGTAATCTAAAATGGAAAAAAATCACTAAGAATATAGAATCGTGGCAAAAAGAAAACAAATTCATGTCGGGATCCGTCTACAGACTTCCGGTAACCCCACTCTCCAGGATAAGGATTGTGGTTCAATGCTTTCCGGTTTGAAAGTATGTGCGACGCTTCGCCGCTGCCCCCGTTTAGCCAGGATGGAAGTTGCAGCAGCTTTGACCTCCGCGATTTTGGAGGTCATCAATATAATTCAGAGAGGGCCTGCGGAAATATTTTCCTGTTCCCGTATGCTGTTTTTCAGACAAAGCTTTCCTCCAATAAGACATCACTGACCTCTTGGGTCAAACGGAACCTTTGAAAATGGAAGTGTGATCCAATTTCTGCGCTACTGGAAGCCAGTGTACCCCGACCTTTTAAAGTCGACGCCGATCTATGGAAAGACTTGGCTAAGAAGATGGAGGCAAAACTGGCCGATGCAGATGTAAGGGGGCTTTAAGGCTTTTAACCTCAGATGGCACAATTGCACCAAGTGATGACACCACAATCCAAGCTCTGTTGGACATGCATCAACCACACCCCTAACCGGTTAATTTCTCGGAAGCATTGTTGTCATGGGAGAAGCTACCTCTAATATCATTGGAAGAGGTAACAAAGGCCATTTCATCGTTTCCATCAATGTCAGCTGGAGAACTAGACAGTCTTAGACCCCAAATTCTTAAGGAGCTTCTATGTTGATGTCATAGCCAGAGCGTTATGCTCAGGTGAAGTACCTTGTGTCCGAGAACCCCTGGCTGTTCTTCGGTTGATGGAAAGCGTCCAGATGGTATGACCCTCATTCCATGGATTCGTTGGAGGTCATTAGTTTGAGATTTTACATGTGTTGACACTTTTGCTCCCTCTCATGTTGGTGGTATTTCTGTTCGTCCTGGATACGCAGCTGAAGCAGCAGAAGTCAGAAAGTCTAAATATTATGACTTTCTTTGTGACCGATTTGTGTTTGTGCCAGTAGCTATTGAAACATGTGGTATTTATGCAAAAGAAGGACTTCATTTTATAAAAGCGGTAGGGCAGCGTATTTCTACAGTGTCAGAGGAAAGTCGCTCTACGGCGTTCCTCATACAACGACTTTCTCTCTCAATCCAAATAAAGAAATGCTGCCTCAGTTTCAGCCAGGGCACGATGACGCAAAGCAAGGAGTTAAGAGAGATATACTTTATGTAGTTGCAAATTTTTATTTTATGTAACAAGAGATTTCATGAATTAATATAATGATATAATGAGGATTTACGTATGCGATTTTATTATCAATGATGTATTGGGAAAATGTGAATTTTTGTCGTTGTATGTGTATTGATTTGATTTGCATTTGTATGAATATATACTGAATAATTTGAATTTGTATGAATATGTACTGAATAATTTTCAATAATTGAATATAAATTTAAAGGTAAAAAAATTGCAGTGAACATAAACCTGACTTTGTAGCAGAGTTTTAACATTAAGTTGAAGGCTTTGCTTGATGATATTTTTAATAAACAAGTTCTTGGAAAAAAATACATGTCATCGAATTTCAGAAACGTGGCTTACCACGTGCTCATATTCTGGTTATACTTGCTGGCGTAAATAAGCTTAAAAACAAACACATAATTGGCAAAGTGGTCTGTGCTGAATTACCAGACAAAATCTCGACAAAGAGACACACCCTCGACTGTATGACACTGTCTTGAAGAACATGATTTATGACCTATGCAAAATGTGCATGGAATTTGCTCAAAGAACTTTCTTTAAGAAGACTTAAGAAAAGAAACTATGGTATCAAATACCGGCTATTCCGAACACCGCAGTCAAAATGATAGAAAGATTCACTACAAACGCGACAGGGTTGCAGACAATTGCTGGGTTGTTCCGTACAATCCCTATTTAAGTTTAAATTATAATTGACATTTAAATGTTGAAATTTGTGGCGGAGTGACAAATGTCAAGTATCTTTTCAATTACGTTTACAAAGGCTATAACCGTGCCAATATTGAAATAAACAATTGAAGAAAATACCACTACATTTGGAACACAATGAAATTAAGACCTTCATGGATGCTGATGTTCATGATCCAGACAGCAAGAGCCTTTCACACTGATCACATTCCTGAAATTTTAGATAATTCTGATTTCAAAGATTCTATTCTGACAGCATGGTTTGAGCTGAATCAAAATGATGAGGAAGCTCAGGAGTATCTCTACCATGAAATACCTCAGCATAATGTTTTAAATCCAATGTCCAAAGAAACTATGGACCCTTCGCAAACGCGATGGAGAGAAAGTCATTGGCCGAATGTATGCCGTGAGTGTTGGAGATACTGAAAGGTACTTCATACGGCGGATGCTTTCAAACATAACAAACACGACTTTTGAGGAACTTAGAACTGTTGATGGTATTGTGTATGATACAGACCAAGAAGCGGCTTATAAAATGGGACTTTGGGTATCTGACAAAATCTGGGATGATACAATAACAGAAGCTACTACAGTAGCAATGCCCTCTAAATTTAGAGACCTGTTTTCCACCATGTGTTCCCTGCGTTTTTAACAATCTTGCAGATTATTTCCAGTTTTGGGAAAATCACAAGTCAGCAATGAATGAAGATTTCAAGCATAACCATAAATGTGATGTTTCTGAAACTTGACAAGAATGTGAGTATAAAGCTCTTCGTGACATCCAGAGTAATTTTATCATTCTTGGAAAATTCTTGGACGCCTTGGGACTTCCAGTTCCTCCGGCAGAAGCACATGAGCCTTTAAATGCAGGTTTAAAGAAAAGCTAAATCCTGAAAAATGTTAATACAATTTTGGCTGCAAGATCGAACTGCTACTGCTAAATGTTTTTTATAGATAGCCCTAGTGGCAGTGGAAAAACATTTTTATATGAAACTTTGCTGAGTACGATTCGTAAATCAGCTGAAATTGTTCTTCGCCTCCACAGGAATTGCCGCAAACCTTCTCAAAGGCAGAAGAACTGTTCATTCGCAATACAAGCCTCCAGTTTTATTGGTAGAAAATTTGGTTTCTAATATGAAATTAGCGTCAGAAAAAGCAAAGATTATCAGGAACGCGAAACTGTCTATCTGGGACGAGTCCATTATGGCCCCGAGTCATGCCCCAAATGCATTTAATGCACTTCTGCAAAACATCATGCAGAATATGATGTTTGAATAGATGGCTTTTTGAAACTTACACCATCGGATTTCTCGATGTTTTTAAGTAAAAGTACATCTTTGTTTTTGGAATATCTTGTTTTTCAAAGAAATTCCAATTATTTTAAAAGTCTCTATTGGCCTTGATTTTGTAAATTCAAATTACTATTTTTGCAAATTGTTCTTTTCAAACCAAATTTTCCTATGTTTATTAGTAACAAATAATTAATTATTATACACCAAATTAAGGCTAATAAAATGAAGTTTAAAAAAAATTGTTTTCTTTAAAAAAAATTGACATTTATGATAATTATCCCTAAAAGGACACAGTCTCATTGTTTCGAGAAGGGTCTTTACTTACCTAACAATCAAGCATGAGGGCCAAGCGGAAACAGGATGGGTGGCAGTTTAGAAGTATCTACGTGAGATCTTTCACCATGCTCTTGAGCAAAAACTGGCACTAGCGCTGTAGAGTTAATCAGTTATAGTAATGTTGTACAAAAAGGATATAGGCAAGATCAAGCTAATTCTAGACGATATAAAATATAATGTTAAAATTATATGGAAATCATATTGGAAATTAGAATAACAGTCTGTTTTACCACAAGGTCAATGGGTATTTAGAAAACAAAGTGGCTGTGTTGATCAAACCTTTACGCCATTAATGCAGATAGGCGCACGTTCAAAAAACTCTAGAGTTTATCACAAAGAATTGTTCTTTCAAATAAAATTAAAATATTAAAATTTCAATAATTTCAGGTTTTTTAAATTTTCTCAAATTATTTCAATGCTTCAAAAATTGCGTGATTTTGGGAAAAAATTAAATTGTTTGTATTTTAGTTTTACTCGAAAGAACAACTTTTTATGATTTTAAATTTTTAAATTTTGAAATTTGGGCCAAATTTCGATTTGTAGCGAGCGATTAAAAATATGCACAATTTTCAACCTTTACGAATTTTTTTCGCATATTTAATGTGAATTAAGGCCGCTCATATTTGCATCATAATGTTTTTATAAGTTGGATAAACAGTTAAAAATAAATCAAGTGATTCTGCAATTTCTCGTTCCCTCACATGCCTTGTAAGTTACATAAATCAGCCAAGTTAGCTAATTAGCCTTAATAATAGAAACAAGTTAGATTTCTAAAAAAACATACAGTGCTGTATAACCACTGGTTTGTTGCATTGTGTGTTTCTACAAATTTGACTAACATATCTTGAAAAGCGAGTATAAAAAGCCAATACAGTGAAAAAAGTTGGCTCGGACTATGCAAAGCTGTACTAGACGTTTTAATTTCTGAGTATAGTATTACATGAAGCTAAAATGTATGGAAAACAGCATGCTGCCTTTTGATTTCGTAGTCACTTCGACAGCATGGTCATGTTTTATGGATCCATTTAAATATGTATCACTTGCCCGATGATATTGTATTGAAAACAATTGTAATTGCAATGTAAATTAAACCCTAGTTATCCTTAGCAACAGTTACCAAGGATAATTAGACTTTAATTTACATTGCATTGTTTTTCCTATTTGGACATCTTTTTGGGACATCCTGTATTCGAAATAAGTAAATTGATTTATTTTGGTATAAGATTTGAGTTGCAGTATGTATGAAAATTCTTAAATTGTAATATCTTTCAAAAAATCTATAAAGGAAAAGATTAGGCTTTTTGTAATTGTCATTATAAAATCTAAGTCATATTTCAATAATTTCTGTTGCCCTAAAACCTAGTCTTGCAGCAGTTTGAGCTATGAATAGCAAGTAGAATTAAAATAATAACTACCTTCTAGTATTTATTGCAGTTTCGATTCAAAGACCTCGTACCATAACGTACGAAGATTTCAACCATTTATAAATTTTTATAATTATACATAAAAGTATAATCACGACAATACCACAAGATACGTTGATGATAACGTTGGTATTTTTCCAGCTTCGAAGCAAACCCCATATTGCATCAGATATGCTGGGAGTTGGAAGGTCTGATTCAGCTAACACCATGGGAAAAACCAAAAGCATTGAAGCCATGCCTACTGGAGAAAGTCTTCTTTTTGTCATTCCTGGTAATAATACAACAGCATCGACAACTAGAACTATAACCGTCAGCAAGAACAACCAAAGGTAGAGGAGAAAAGAAGGGTTTTCGTCGTTGTACGTCAACTTGTCTAGCAAATATTTCTTTGAAAACTGATTAACCCGGTTCTGAAAACGAATTTTTTCATCATAATGTTTTGGTAAGTAGGATAAACAGTTAAAAATACATCAAGTGATTCTGTAATTCCTCGTTCCCTCACATGCCTTGTACGTTACCTAAATCAGCCAAGTTAGCTAATTAACTAAACCACTGGTTTGTTGCCATGTGTGTTTAGACAAATTTGACTAACATATCTTGAAAAGCGAGTGTAAAAAGCCAATACAGTGAAAAATGTTGGCTCGGACTATGCAAAGCTGTACTAGACGTTTTAATTCCTGAGTATAGTATTACATGTAGCTAAACAGTATAGAAAATAGCATGCTACCTTTTGATTTGGTAATCCCTCCGACAGCATGGTCGTGTTTTATGGATCCATTTAAATATGTATCACCTGCCCGATGAAACGCTGATATACCTGTTAAACTTAAAAAAACAGTTAATACGCACCCCTGCATTTCTAAAACTTGATTAACACACAGAGACCTTCAAACTAAATCAGGAAACTACTGTAAATGTTTACGAATAAAGCATTACAGAACATTTTAGTACATTGTAAACATTCATATAAGTTATGGATATAAGTATTTCCTGAAATATTTATAAACTAGACTGGCTGTGAGAATAGATAACAATAGTCGTCGTGTGCTACATTCGTGTAATTATTAGTAAAATTTTATTTTTATTCAATCCTTGCAAACAGGCGTGGTTTGCGTTTGGATCAAGAATTTAAAAGTACAGCTGTTTAAAAAATATATACCAATGTATTTAGTAAGTTATTGTAGTAAGATGATTTACATAATTTAACGCTTAAATATCAACTTTTCGGCACTTTGAAGATGCCCAATTACTAAGCATTAAATGACAAGTTTTTTATAATGCTTATTTCAATTAAAAGTACAGCAAGATTACTCTTTCATGACCCATTGAAGACCTCAAGAGATTATTAATTATGTTTCGCTTTTTAAGTTAAAATCAACGGACTCTCGAGATAACATCCTGATAAATTACTTTAATTTGCTAGCATTCGATACAATCTCCTCTATTTTCCTCAAGCTACTGACAGTTGTATTAAAATACAAACTACGGTAGCAATGTTTTGAAATTATTGTGGCATGATAACAATTAAAAATATTTTGTAATTCTAATTGCTAAGTAATGGGCATAGTGATGATGACAAAAATCGGGCTGATTTTCATCCCCTCGTCCAAGTTCATATTTGCTTGTGTGGCTGTGCTGTGAAGTCCTTCTTTAAACTTTCTTGAAAAATATTGGTTCTCCTTGTTGATGATATGTGCAGAATTGAAGTCTAAATTATGACCGGTTTCCATATCATGTGATGCAATTGCAGAAGTTTAATCCTTTTATGACGTACATCTGCTGGATGTTATTTTGATTTTACATTTAAGTCTCTTCCCGTCTCTCCTACATATTTCTTGGTACAATTCCCACACTTGCTCTCGTACACTCCAGTAATTTCTGTTTTTAATTTGTCTTTGGTGTTACCCGGAATGGGCAAATTACGTACAAAGTAATTCCATTAAAAATTACATATTACCATTGAAAGAAAATAATTAGTTCACGGTGAGTTTATTACTTTAAAATATAAACTCGTCATTAGATTTACTTTACCGTGATGACCACTTCTTTGTTACAGGTTTTGTATAAATGTAAAACCGATATATCATTGTAAATTCTGAGCCTTTCCTAGTAAAAATTGCTTTTGCAAATACATAGCGCTGTTTGGAAGAGTATGAGACGGCGTAGTATTTAAATGTTCACCGACATCCATTCTGCTCATCATTACAAGCTTGGTAAAAATCTTTGTTGAGAATCATAGTCCAGGCGTCTGTTTTCATCTTAAGTTCATACCTCGGGTCATTAGTTTCTGATTTTGAATTAGGTTTGGGTCTGATTTTTTTCTAATCTTTCCACGAAATGTACATTTTAAATTTTTTGTGCTTTGTTGTCGGTCCGGGAAATACTAAAACATAACCAAATGTGTTTTTTTCCAAAATCACGCAATTTTTGAAGCATGGAAATAATTTGAGAAAATTTAAAAAACCTGAAATTATTGAAATTTTAATATTTTTATTTTCTTTGAAAGAACAACTCTTTGTGATAAACTCGAGTATTAATGGCGTAAAGATTTGATCAACACAGCCACTTTGTTTTCTAAATACCCATTGGCCTTCTGGTAAAACAGACTGTTATTCTAATTTCCAATATTATTTCCATATAATTTTAACATTATATTTTATATCGTCTAGAATTTGCTTGATCTTGCCTATATCTTTTTGTAGATCATTACTGTAACTGATTAACTCTAAAGCGCTAGTGCCAGTTTTTGCTCAAAAGCATGTTGAAAGATCTCACATAAATACTTCTAAAATTCCACCCATCCTGTTTCCACCTGGCCCTAAAGCTTGATTCTTAGGTAAATAGCTTTAAAGCCTTTTGCTGTTCTAAAATATGTATTGCCTCGCCTTGCCTTGATTTGCTCTTTGAATTGACATTTCCCATTTTTCTTTTTCAATTGTTAGTTTAGTGTCAGTTTTTGAAATCTTTCTAAATGAAGTGCTATCTTTTACATTGAGGAGTTTGTTTCGCATATTTTGAATGAATCTTTGTTTTTGTTTTTTGCGCACTTCACAGGCGGCTCTTCGCCATATGCTCTAAGAGTTTTTAAGAGCACGTGCGATTTTTTTTTAAAACAATCTATTTTTTGAAAGCTTTTAATTCCATGTGCTCTAAGAATTTCTAAGAGCACTTGAGATTTTTTTGTTGTTAAAATCCAATTTTTTGAAAGTTTTTAATCCTATGTGCTCTAAGAATTTCTAACAGCACATGGGATTTTTTTGTCGTTAAAAATTCAAAACTTAGAGGCGGTAGCTAGATCACATTTGACTTACCCAATGCAAAGGACGGGGACCCTTCTCTTATTGTTGCCCCACAGGCTTTCCGGGGGAAGCACCGGCAGTACATTTGTCTTAGCCACCGCTAGCCAGTGCCGCAATTGAGGTGTAATTGGACTGGCATTGTGGGTACCGTATATTTCACGGTATCCACACTGTGTCACTGTTAACAACATGGATTTTACAGTCACTTCTTTGTCGGACCCTGGAAATAGCCACATATTATTGGCATTGACCAAAGACAGTGTCAGAAAGGTATATGTCAACCTTGTCAAGGGTTTGCTTTTGGGACTTATATATTTTTTACACATAAATACCAGAAATGTTATCGATTTTATATAGATTTTTTTACAAAATAAGTAATGTGAAAAGACCTAATTATTATTTGTATTTTTTTGCAATATATAGATTGTTTAAAGATTTTTTTTAAGCTATAATTTTGTTGGGAAAAAAATATCAAAATTCTTTAACACAGCGTGATTTTTTAAGGAAAACTATGCTGCAGGATAGTTTGTGATATCCGGCCGGGACGGGTATCCGGCAAAATGGCCGGATATGCCGGATAGCCTACGGGTACCCGCGGCAACTCTAATTTAGACTTGATTATGAGAAAATGAAGATTTAGATATAATGTTCCCGAAAAATAGGATTACATTTTAGAAGGATTGAAACTTAATGCAAAATATTCAGAACAAAATTCAATTGTGGAAGAACCAAGCTACTAATTTTGACAAAATGGTTCTAATCGACTGAGAAAAGGTTGCTCTTGTAGAATTACTAGGATTAACATACATAGCGACCGTCCAAAAACAGATTTATTTATGTTTATATGCCAGGGCGCAGAATGACTGATTGAATATAACCTACAAAAAATTGGGTTAGTGATTAATTTTATTATCGAAAAATAAAGCTTTACATTTAACCGTATGCATAACCAACAGAACTTCTGTAGCACCCTTTAGAATAATCATTGATGCATTTTTGAAATTAGTTAAAATGAGATTTGAAGTATTCATTGATTGTTTGCAATTATCGGTGTATTATAACTGTAAAAGTAAAGCACAAAGAGGCAATTAAACGTAATAAAGGTCGTCCCGATAAACAAAGACACAGATGTAGACCAGTATATTTCGAAACCGGGGAGACATATTTGATTGAGTTTTTTTAATTACAAGCTTAATGTTTGTGTTTTTTAGAAATGTCAGTCATTGCTTTCGTGACCTCTTTGTATTTGATTGCTATAAGCATTTTCCAGGCGTGATCAATACAGCGTTTTCCCACTTTTGCCTATATATTGTGAGAGGGTCTGGATTGACCATTAGCTAAGTAATTAGAAGATTAAAGGTATCTAATTAGCTATGGAGCTTTTTAGGAACTTTTTAGGAACCTCTTAGGAGTTATCATAAGAGTTACTACGAGCATAAGAGTTATTATTATCATGTATGTATTGTTAGTGCTGGAGTAAAGGTAAAACGAGCTGACCCGTAGGTTATCTATTACGTGTAAAAGATTATGAACATAAATGTAACATTAAAAGAGTAGCATAAACATATCTTTAGATTTATTATTATGTACATGGATTATAATAATTATCTAAGTGTAATGGTAATAGTTATTATTGAGGAATTATGTCACTGTCCAGGATTTTGCAGACGTGCTGTGAGGAGAACGAAGAGCCATGTGCACAACTTGTAATAATCTCTATTATAAGAGCAAGAATGCTATACTTGTATCTATGTAACTCGGTTAATTTCTCCATCAGTCTCCATAGAAAAGATTCGTACTGCCTGGGCCAAATTAGACGTTTTATACGTGATTGGAATCGTTGTAAAATTGAGCATTTCTGTGTGTAAATAATTTTTTGTAACATTACCGAGTCGATTAGAATGTGACTTTGAATATGGCTGATTCAATTGGAGAAATATTCCTAGCACACTCTCCTTCACCTTCTTTTTATAATATTTAAATTAGGAAATTCGAATTTTAGATTGCTAAAAGATAAAGGAAATAAAAAGCTCGAAAGTAAATATCAAATAAGGTATAATTACTGTTAAATGTGAATAGATATTAGTTAAATTTCATAATAATTATTGTTAAAGTTAATGAATTTTATATGGCTGTGGTTTGTAATTAATTGTGTATTGGGGTGAGTTGTGACCAGACGGGAGAGAAAGTACTGAAAGCCCCGCCTTTTGCATCGGAAGAAGAAGAACGCAACCACCACCAAATCACTTCACTTCATCTTAGACCAGCGTGCACATCGCAGCCATCTTAGTTGAGAGTCACTGTATTCCAATCTTAATTTAAATTGGTTTTAATTACTTAAAGTTTGAAGTCAATTATTTATGTAGTTGAATTTAAATCTTTGCATAAAGAAGTATAACACTACACCTTTTGATAAAAACTGTTTTATTTCTACTAGAATCCACAGTCTTATAATCAGGGATTTAGATAGAAAGGCCATCATCATTTTAATTGCACCGATTCTAATTACAAATCTCTTTTCGTTGTAGAAAGATACCATCAGAAGGTGATCCGGACACAACAATTACAATTAATGACATGAGATTTCAAATTTTGATAGCAAATAAAAATGACGAGACTAAATTCTGCTGGCCAAAATTTCAAAACATGAAATACCTACTCTAAATTAAAACTCAGTTGGTCAAAAAAATTAAAGTAAAAATCGTCATGCACAAAACTTAGAGTGTACGGCTAAAAAAAGGATGGACAGAAGGTACAAGGTACAATATGGCAAAAGTATGACAACAGGGCAGTCGTAAGATGTATAAAACTAACTTTACAAAAAACATGCTGAAAAATAGGTTAATTTTTTGATAAAATTCGTGAACTAATTCGTCTATATATCTAGATGGTTATAAATTGCTGTTTAACGTTTTTGCATATTTAGAAGGGGGTGTTTTTCTGAGAGCCTTATTTTACTACCTATCGGACGGTATTTTATTGTAGTAAAAATAAAAGCCAAACTGTCAAAACGCCGAAGGCGTTCGGAAGCTTAAATATTTTATTTTATACAATTTCAAGCCATTAATCTGCTTTTATATGCCCATCGGGCATATGATATGCTAGTAGAATAGTTAAGACGTAGTTGCGAGGGTAGAGAGATAATAAAAGTACAGTTATTTTTTTGAATTGATTCAAATTTTTTGGCGATTCTGATCGTTTTCAGTATGCTGATGTGTAATTTGGCCAAAAAGTTTCAGTTTCACCAGCCTTTGGTATATCAGATGGGTTATCCTATTTTGCCACAAATTTGACATTTTTCTCTGAAAGCTAGTCCTTTCTATTTTGATATATTTTATCGATGCAAGGTTAGTCTAAAATAAAACATTCTCAATTTTATGGTGCCTATGGATAAAATGTATCGGACGCCGCTTCAAACATTTTTTCAACACATTTCATAATTTTCCCTTCTCTGGCCAAACCAATTTTTTTTGGGAAATTTCGACACAATCTTGAATTTATGCTGATGTTCCATATTCTTAGGGTTCTTGTGATGAAAAAAATCCCTAGTTCCAAAATGTGGTCGGAGTCAAAGATCAACAACGAAAAACTTTGATCCTATATTTTTGTCAATTTTTCGCAGTCGTCTCTTTGCTCGTTTTTTCTGATCTTTAATGTATTTAGGAGCCTGGTTTTTGTCCTGGTCTTGATGCTCAACTTCTTAGTTTTGATTTCCGATACCGTTGACTTTGGAATTTTAGGCTTGTTAACCACACTACGAGCAAAATTGGAGAGAGTATTTTTGAATTGTCTCTTTACCTTCTTAACTTTTCAGAGGGTTTGTAGACGCTGGACGGCCACTTAGAATTTTATAATCAGTCTCATCGGATTCCCCGTATATTGTAATTTTACGACAAATAGTTTTTTGTGTTGGCCAAGCGATTTGGAGTGGTGAATTGTGTTTTTCTTACTTCTCCCGTCCACTTTTTCGTAGTAGGGAATAATAGCATATGATACCTCTAGTTTCATTTCCGTGCCATTTCCACAGACATTTTTTGTAAAATATTTTTTAAACTCCTCTTTCAAATAAAAAAATATCAATCAAGTATGTCTCCCCGTTTTCGAAATATACTGGTCTACATTAGTATCTTTACTTTTCCAGACGACTTTTACTACGTTGAAAAGAGTACACCACGAAAATGAAACCAAATTGTTAAGTTCAAATGTAAGGACCTCTCACTAGGTAGGTGCGATTTAAGTTCCGACAGATGTTTTCAATTTTTTTTATATGGTGTGCACTTTAAATTGATGATTATTTTTTAGAATTGCGCCGACCCTGTAACTTGACCTTATTGACGTCTTGGCTCAAAAGCCCCACCAAAAGATTTCTTGTCTCTAACGCGCGTATGTGATACACCAAAAAATTTGAAATTTAATTTTAAGAAATAAATACCCATGTACTTGAAATCTGTTGCCGGTAGTAATTAAGGTAGAACCCTAGGTCTAGAAAACTACCAAAACTCATATTTGCGACCGGTGGTGGTCAAAAAGCCACTGGCTGTATTTGCAATTTGTAAACGACGAGGAGCGTCAAAAATAAAAAGCCTAAATACTCCAAAAACCTTATTTTTTGATCATCGACATAGATAATTGGGGTGTTGTTTCAACACCCAATCAACTTGGTCAATCATAACCTTGAACGAAAATCTATGAAAATGATGAAAAATTGTGTCTCAATTTCGCAAAACTTTATGGGACGCCAAACGTGGGACGTAAAAGATGGGTATCCTGTTACCGAGTAATTGTAAATGTATTGTTTGTTGAAAATATACAACATAAAGTGTATTTTTCAATATAGTTTTGTTTCCTGCTTGCTTTTTAAAGACAACACGTCAGTCGTATACCACGGTTTAGGTAATCAATATGCTTTCATTTGTTTTGGTTGTATTCGCGTGTTCGTTTATTTTACAAGAAACTGACTCATCTTGGAACTACTCAAATTATATCCGCTCTGAAGGTACTCTTTTAGCCCATTAAGGTTTTAGTGGATGACGACATAATTCATCGAGGAAAATCTCTATTGGGGCGAAGTGAGAAACACGTCACCAGGTTGGCTTATGCGAAAAACAAGTCTTTCTAAAAACTAT